>JAJMFC010000010.1:0-97663 GCA_030574475.1 Trigonopsis californica
CCGTCCAAGACGGGCGACGCCGAAGGCGGAGACATACTATTTTTGGTGAGGCCGAAGGCCGAACCTCGTATAGCTAACTAACTTTTCAACCGAGCCGGCCGTAGGTCGGCGAGGTTGGAAAGTGAAGAGGTGAAGAGGTTGGAAAGTGAAGAGGTGAAGAGGTTGGAAAGTGAAGAGGTGAAGAGGTTGGAAAGTGAAGCCGTGTCACGTGTTTTTGGTCACATGACCAGTTTGACTGGGATGTTACTCATTTTTGTTATGGACGTCACAATAAACTACGGCTCGATGGTTTAGTGGTATAATTCTCGCTTAGGGTTACACTCTGAGCTTATTTGCGAGAGGTCCCGGGTTCAATTCCCGGTTGAGCCCTTTTTTGCCTTCATTCATGACGGATTTTGGCCAGGCATGTGCTAATCTGTCTATTTTCTTTTTATCCTCTGCACCTTTGATCTTATTATGGTTCTCAGATGTGGTTTCCGTATCTTCGTTCTGTATGTCGTGGTCTAGTTACAGATAGTAATGTATCCAAGTGGAAATCACAAAAGGAAAAAAGAAGCTGATTGGAAGGTCATTGCCAAGCAGATATATATCTTTAATTTTTTTTCGGCTGCTCATCCATAGGCACGAAAGGAGGGGCTCGTACAAAATTGGCAGTCGATCTATCAGTAGCTCCTCGCACTAGAAAGAGATGATTTACGTAACATGTTTGTCTTAACAATGCTCCTACCATCACATTCACTAAGGAAATTCGTGGAAATTTGCGGAAATAGCGCATGATAGTAATTGTAATAATAACGGTACCGAATCTTCAGTCTGAAACAGTATGGCAAACAGAGTTCTGATATCTCATACTTGCGCGATAGCTTGCCAGGAAGTTGCCCTTTTTATTCCCTTTCCATTATTGCATTGATTCCGCCATTATCTAAACCCGAGCAACTACAGTACAGGGCTATAGTAGTCGGGTTGACCATTTTGAGTATTTCAAAATATAGTCCTTAACTACCTTACCCGATCAGCGATAAGTTACGGTTTGAGCCGCATGAATCACTTTGAACTCTGACCCACGAACATGCCTGTCGATTCCTAAAGTTTCAAGGATCAAAGTCGAAGTGAAACAGAGACTACTTTCGAAAGTGATGGTTTAGAGATATGTTAGTCTTCTCCCTACTATACGTGTGAATAAGAGTTTGCAAGCTAACTTGTCGAAATATGTGCAATACAGGTCTAGCATTAGAAAAGTATGTCTTGAATGACTAGACCTTCCTTATTTCTTCACAAGGTACTAATAGGAGCTTTTCATCTTTGTAGCTTTCCATTCAAGGAATAAGGTCGTTCGATTCATCCGGCAGGCAGATCATAGAATTTGGTTTCCCTTTGACCCTAATTGTGGGGCAGAATGGTTCCGGCAAGACAACAATTATAGAATGCCTCAAATATGGTACCACCGGTGAGCTTCCTCCTAATAGCAAAGGAGGTGCTTTTATTCATGATCCCAAGATCAGTAATGAAAATGAAGTGAAAGCTCAAATAAAGATAGGATTCCAATCTTCCAACGGAGCTGAGATGATATGTACAAGATCGATGCAACTGACTATCAAGAAGAATGGGGCTCGTACGTTCAAAACTTTGGAAGGTCAGCTAGTAACTAATCATAATGGTGAGAGGAGTACTGTCAGCAGTAAATGTGCTGAATTAGATAACCAGATCCCATATTCTCTTGGTGTGAGTAAGTCTATCCTAGAATACGTTGTCTTCTGCCATCAGGAAGATAGTTTGTGGCCACTTTCAGAGCCAGCAGCTTTGAAGCGCAGGTTTGACGACATATTCGAAGCGGTCAAATACTCGAAAGCTCTCGATAGCATTAAAGTTCTCCGTAAGGAGACAGCTGGTGAGATTAGATACCAACAGCAGACCGTTAATAATTTGCAAACAGAAGTCGAGCGTGCGACGAAGACCAAATCTCGTGCCGATCAATTATCTACAGATCTTGAACGATATAATGCGGATCTGCAGGTACTCATGCAGGAAATAGAAGCCGTCACGAAAGAGTCTGACCGCCTATTTAAATCTAATCAAGAATTTCAAAAGGTGTTGGCTAGAATCGACCATCTAAGGTCAAAAAGAAAGTTATTACTTGAACAGTCTAAACGCCTTGCTACAGGAATCGATGAATTGACGGAATCCACTGAGCACATGCAACAGAGATTGTCGACTCTAGAAACTAGTTCACAGACTAGAGAAGCTGACAAAACTGCGTTTGAACAACGAGCAAAGAACGTTGCATTGAGAATAGATGCTCATAGAGGTGAATCCAAGGAACTCGATAGGCTCGAGGGCCAACTTAAAGCGCAAATCGATGCATACGAGTCTAAACTGACTTCAAGGAATGATCTCGTTCGCACTGTCATGTCTCAATATTCTACTGAGCCTCCCTCAGATGTATCCTTATCAGATGCCTATAGAATTCTATCAAGTTTGGAAGAACAATACAGTTCAGCATTGGACGAAGTCCGAAAGAAAAATCGCCTTTCAGAATCTGAGATAAATGACCTAATTCAAGATCTTTCTAATCGGCAATACCGTCTGGAGCAAATTAAGTCAGATGCTCGCGAATCCGTGAGGTCAGCTGAAGCAAAGGAAATCCCAGAAGCAACTAAAAGATTAAAAGATATAAAAGTCGATGATCAAGCTCTAGAGTATCAGAGGATTTTGGTCCAGGATATGGAGACAAAATTTAATAGCATGAAATCTGATTTTGAGAACCGGCAATGGGCTAAAGAATTACGTGATATCAACAATGAGCTACGGGACGTCGAAGACGAAGTTGATAGTTTAAATGAGAAGATGACCGCTGGAAACAAGCAAGCCGATCACCGCGCCAGACTTGGAATATTGCAAGATGATCTCAGACGTCGCAAATTAGTTCTCGATAAGACAAAACAGTCACACATTCCCAAAATCGAGGCCTTATTAGAACTGGATAAGAACAGAATGGTTAATCTTAATGAAGTATACGATGCTGCTCTAGAGGATGTGAGAAATAGCATGTCGGATTCAGAACGTCAGAACAGAGAATTAAGCCTACGGCGTTCTGAATTACAAACAGAAGTCAATATTTTAAATGATCGCATAACGGCCCAGGAAGGGAATATATCTTCAGGAAAGAGCATCATTGAACGAACGCTCGGGCCGAACTACCAAGATCAGATTGGCCCAAATGGCAACGATTATGAGTCTGCATTGCATGACGCTATAGACAGTCTGTCTGAAATAACCATAAGCGGGGAGCAGCGACGATTTGTGGTCGCGTATCATGAGAACGCAATGAGGCTTGCTGAAACTCAACATAAATGTGTCTTGTGTCTGAGAGAGTTTGCTAATGGCGAGCAAGAGATCCGTTCTTTTCAAACCATGCTTCGTGAAAAGAATGCGAATATACCGGTTTCAGAAGAGTCATTAAAGGAACAAATAAGTGAAACTCAGAAAGAGGTTGATAATCTGCGCCGAGTTGGCCCTCATCTAGCTCAGATGACTGATTTAACTAAAAAAGTCGATGAGGCCAAGGTGAGAATTGCTGATCTGACAATAGACCTCGAAAAAATTGATGAGGACCTTTCTCGACTTGAAGAGGATGTTAGACAACCTCAGCGAGAGCGATTGGCAAAGCTGGAGTCTATGGAAAAGTATATTACCGACATCATCCGAGGCGAAAAGGAGATCGACGACGTACAAAAACAACTGGATGACTGTAGAAATCTGTTGGAGGATTCGAGTGGCGCAGTTGGCGCGGGTATCATGTCTCTAAATGATATTCAAAAACGGCTTACAGAGCTCGGAGATAAGAGCAAAAATTTAAGGAAACAATCGCAGCGAATTAATGACGAAAAGGACGAAGGTAGACTAGAAATACAGTCCTTTGCCAATTCTTTACAAGACAAGAGGGCAGAAGTCAGCAAATACGAATCTGACATTCGCGAGAAGAGTAATCTTGAAGAAGTTCTTTCTGACCTTCACTCTAAAGTGAGACGATGCAAAGAACAAGTGAATGAGGCTGAAAAAGAACTCAAAGTAATAGCATTGGATATTACAAGTAAGAGATCTGAACTGGAAAAAAGCCGTCAAGCAGGTCTGGAAGCAGAATCTGCCGCGATTGAGCAACTCAACAATGTGAAAGGAGCATCCAGACAGTTACGTGCTATCGATAAAGAAATAGAGGTTCTTGCTGTTGCTGACTATTATGGGAAGCTTGAAGAATGCCAATCAAACATTGGACAGAGGGAAGCAGAGATTGCTGAGCTCGAAGGAGAGCAGTCAGAAGTTAATAATGAATTGTCTGAATGGGAGCGACGGGCTATGGATATGAGGGTCGAAATTCGTAATCTGCAGGATAATCTTGAACTGCGGCATCATCGAGACGAGATAAAGGAAGTTGAAGAAGAGCTAAAAGGGCTGAAGAGAAAAAATGCAGAAATGGATAGTTCCCGCTACGAAGTAGAGAGTAATCGACTGCAAGTCAAGCTCAACAATCTGACGAGACAGCATGCCAGCAAATTAGGAGAAGTCAAACAGATGGAAGATCGTCTAGCTCAGCTTAATGATGAATTAAATACGGAGTATGCTAACGTTCATAGTAATCATCAACGAGCTTTGGTAAGACTGAATGCGACTACGGCTGCGAATGAAGATATGGCTAAGTACAGTAAAGCTCTCGATAGCGCCATCATGAGATATCACAGTCTGAAAATGCAAGAGATCAACAGAATAATTGATGAACTGTGGAAGCGAACATACACTGGTACGGACGTCGACACTATTTTAATCAGATCCGACAGCAATGAAGAAAGTACCAAGACCAGCTCAACTACTGCTTCCAAAGCAGGCAATCGATCGTACAATTATCGAGTCTGTATGGTTAAGCAGAATGTAGAGTTAGATATGCGAGGACGCTGCAGTACTGGTCAGAAAGTTTTGGCTTGCATTATCATCAGATTAGCTTTGGCAGAATGTTTTGGAGTCAATTGTGGATTGATTGCTTTAGATGAGCCTACGACTAATCTTGACCGAGACAATTCGGAAGCATTAGCTAAAAGTCTGGGTAGTATCATTGCAACTCGCCAAAGTCAAAAGAACTTCCAACTTATTGTCATTACTCACGATGAGAGTTTTTTGGAATGGATGGATGCCGCAAATTATACCGATCATTTTTTTAGAGTCACGAGGAACGAGGATCAGAAGTCACAAATTATAAGAGAGCCTATCAGTAATATAGTATCGTGAAATTGCATTTTGAAATTGAAACTAATCTAGAAGATGATCCGGCTAGTGAATGAGCTTCCCATTGCCGTGGCCCCTGTTCATAAAAATGAGTTGCATGTTATTTATATCACAGTCACACTCATTCACGTCTCTTGTTGCATCAAGGTACTGTAGTATCTTGACAAAAGGTTATGGTCACGAGAGTGTCAACGTGTCATCTTGCAGGATCAAAGCCGAATATAATTAGCTGTATTTAGAGAACTTTTGACAGCTGTTTTAGATAGCCTAAAATGCACTAGCATGAGAATTATCGGAGAATAAAAATTGAGGAGGCGGGAAGTTGCAAAACAATACCGCGCTAGTTATGAAAAGGTAGTCTTGGCAGGAATGATCTGTCTAAAAAGGATTATCGGGATCTGCTGATTTGAACATGGCTGGAACTTGGATTTCCCTTTTAAGACGCGCACTTCCTGAAACGTCGCCGTGCGGCTAAATAAAGCACTCGATATGGATAATAAGTTCCTCGAAGTAGGAAGGGCGTTCAAAACTCATTGTACTTAATCCAACAATAATACGATAACCGTGAACAGATCTTGCAAAGCAACAATTATGGGCATCGTGTATGAATAACTCAGCTTACCCTATGCCTAACTTTGAATAAGAATCACAGACCTCCGCAGTGTATTAACGGCTTTGAATGCTCAAATTTAACTTCAAAGCTAAAATGGGATCTTTGAAAGCGCCGAAACGCCTCCCCTATTTAGAGAATCAAAATTACCGTATCTGGTAAGGTGGTAAATTTTGATTCAATGACTAGTGGCACACTAGTGAATTACTAATTGCCTTGGCGTTCACTATTCTCTAAACCCGAATGAACAAACAGAATTCTAACGCATCCTTACTCCTGCCGAGACTTACAAGAACCAAGAAGTATATAGAATGGGTAGCGACAGCAAAGCAACTGCGAAATAAAAATCTAATTCACTTGTTTGACGTTGATCTTGCAGAAATGACAAGGAGTTTGGAGGTCACATGTAAAGTCTCGGTTGCATTATGACGCGGGCATGCGCTGCCAAATCACTCGCACATGCAAATACGAAGTTTTACTTTACCCATAATAAGTCGCCGTAAAGGTCAATTGCATTTATCTCTACTTTGTACTTTCCTCGGCAGGTCGACCACCGACTCCCCCGCCGTATAAGGCAGAGGCATTGAGCACACAACCTTTACGAGGTATATTCTTTTCCGAACTAACGGTCATAATAATTTAGTGTCGGAATGTAATTTGAAAAGGAAAAAAAGAAAAAAAAAAAAAAATTGACACATCGAGTACCAGTGAGATTGGTAAGAAGTCTATTTCTCGTGTGAGATCTAAATTAATTAAAACCAGATAGAAAGGTAGGTACAACATAAAAAGAAATTATGCCTCAGGTAGTGCTTTTAGTAAAGCATTTGTTACCTATGTCGCGTTTTTTCAATAGTAAAACCATTTTATTAGACTTCATTACTGACCGGAAAATGCTCGCTTTAATATCTATTTTGGCTATTCACTGACTACCATCCAGAAAGGCAGCATTCTCCGGGGATGGCAAAGGGGTGTTGATTGGTTGCTAAAGATAGCGGTTGCAACGTCGATTTTTTATAGTTTTACCAATAGCTTGGCACAACCTCGGACTAAACGCTAACAAAACACGAACACGCTAAATTCCCTTGCTAGATTGAGAATGCTATCATTCTGAAAAACGAATTAAGAAGATTAACGCGTAAAGGAATCTGTGAATTAACAATGCCATGACAAGATGTTGAATTATATTACCTTTCAATTTATTTTTTCCGTAGGCTCACTAAAACAAGAAAATTTAACCTTTGCCATTTCAAGTCACACAATTCGTTCTTAGTTTTCATTCAAAGTAAAAATAATATTGGGGCGCGGCTCAATTGACTGACGTTTTCATTAAGAGTTAGCGCTTATTACAATCAGACTAGTCCGCCTTGTGCGGCGCACATCATGCACCCTGAATCAGAGAAGCTGATGCCAAAAACCAAGTGGGGCTCCAGAAATCCTTATAAGAATGGCGATCCGCCATCCCTTTTTCACGCCCCCTTGTTTGACACATTTGCTACATCTATCTTTTGCTGGTATCGCCGTGATCTCCAGTCTAATTAGGGAGTGATCAACTTCTCTCGTTCACACTTGTTCTATTCACTCGTTCCAAACCTCCCCAATTTCGACTGTTCTTAATATAGATCTTTGGGAATTTCTTCTAATTTTAAGCCCGAAATCAATCCCCCTCGTTTAGAGCCCCGACACAAAAAGCTAAATTATGCTTTCTCACATTCTCCTATCTGCAGCAGTTGCTTTTGTCGCTGTAGTGCAGAGCACTCCTTTAGAGAAACGGTGGCAGTCATTCAACTATTGGAATGCGCAATACACCAGTAATAGCGATCAGAAAGTCCGTGGAGTAAACATTGGAGGATGGCTCGTCCTAGAACCATTTATCAATACTCATCTTTTTGAAGCATTCGGAAGCGGAGCAATCCCTGTCGATGAATATCATTTCACCCAAGCTCTCGGAAAAACTCAAGCTCAGCAGATCTTGCAAGATCACTGGGCTACCTGGTACACAGAGCAAGATTTCAAAGATATTGCAAATGCAGGATTAAATCATGTTCGCATTCCCATTGGATATTGGGCTTTTGAGCTTCTCCCTAATGATCCATACGTACAAGGTCAAGTTGAATATTTAGATAATGCTATTCAATGGGCACGCAATGCCGGGCTCAAAGTCTGGATCGATTTGCATGGTGTTCCTGGATCCCAGAATGGGTTTGACAACTCGGGATTGCGAGATCGAATTAACTGGTTAAATGAGACCAATCATGTCGACATGTCTCTTAGCGTCCTTGATACAATCTCTCAAAAGTATGCTCAACCTGATTACAATGATGTTGTTACTTCAATTGAGCTTGTCAATGAACCTCTTGGACCTGTTTTGAACCTTAATGATCTCACTAACTTTTACTATAATGGGTACGACAAGGTTCGCGATGTAAATGGTGACCTTCCAGTAACAATTCAAGGTGGATTCTTTGACCCTTCAAGCTGGAATGGATTCTTAGCTACTGTTGAAAACACTCTTGTCGATCATCATCAATATCAAATCTTCTCTGTTCCTGAACTTCAAAGAGACATTGATGAACACGTCAATTTTGCATGCGATATAGCCGGGGAACTTGCAAATACTAGTGCACCTGTTATTGTTGGTGAATGGACAGGAGCTTTAACTGATTGTGCCAAATGGCTTAATGGTGCAGGACGAGGATCGCGATGGGATGGCACATATGAGAATACTGATGCACTCGGTTCATGTACCTATTATGATATTAGTCTCTGGTCTTCGCAAGATAAGACCAACTTTCGACGATATATTGAAGCTCAACTCGACTCGTTTGAACGTGGTGGAGCTGGATGGTTATACTGGTGCTGGAAGACAGAAAATGCCATTGAATGGGATATGAAACGACAAATTCAGTATGGACTCTTCCCTCAGCCCCTTGAAGATCGACAGTATCCCAACCAATGCGGCTTCTATTAAGCATATTTAATGGCGAAATTTATAAAAATGGAATTTACATGAAAAATGAAAAAAAATAACAATAAAAATAAAAAAATTATAGAATTCTCCCTAAATGGTTATAAAGCAATTTTGAAAAGCTTGCGTCCAATCAGCAGGTTCTGATGGCTAGTACATTATTCTCTTTTTTTTTTTTCGGCGGTATCGCTGATATAAGAGGAGGGGGGAAATTTGTGGATGGGCGATTGACGTTAATCCCAAGGCGTTTTTCAAAAGACCATTTCAACTGCATCATGTTCACGCATAATTAAATTTTTTTTTTTTTTTTTTCGTTCCCTTCCGTTTCTACGTGCTTGAACAGTCGGTTTCTTTTTTTTTGCTTCTAGATTTTTTATTTTTTTCTTTCTCTTCTTCTTCGCTTCGATATTCTTTCCTTGGTTGTCCCTGTATTCTATATATGTATTATGTACAAAGTTTCGGCTTTAACTTTGCTTCTTGCCTTATTTCCGAATTCATTCTTTTCTCAATGCTTCTTTTTTTTACTTACTTACTCGAACTCGTATGTTTCGAAGAGTCCCAAGTTTTTCCGTTTTTTGTTTTCTGGCTGGAGAGCCCGAATTTCGTTAAGAAGAAAAATAGAAATTTCCTTAGTTCTAGGCCATTTTATTATTCTGCTTCTCTTTTCGTAAACAAAGAAGATCTCGGCCTTGATAGATTGGTTGATAGATAATAAATGATCCTCTCGTAAATAAATATTGAAGAATCAGAACTTATCCATAAGGTCTAGATTAATATCCTGGTGGGGCAAATAAACTACCAGAAAGGATATTTTACTTCTCTGAAGAGGTTAGCATGTTCGAGGGACGTTTAAGTGCCCCCCCCCTAACTATGCCCTTTTTGTTTTAGGTCGTGCTAAGCATTTTAGACTCGCACCGATAGTTCGGGAAAAACAAGTTTTGCTTCAACCCAACAATTGAAAATTGCTCCAAGCATAAACTTCTCCTAAGGCTCGTCGTCATTGTCTGCTTGTATCAGACTTTCGGAGCATTCTAATCTTATTCTTTTCAACCTGGGGATACGTGTTGATGTCATTCTCCTTTTGGCGCCATGGCCAACCGGTAATTTAACCGGACTGAGATTCTCAGCGTCCTTGTAAAGTAAAAAAAATTCCACGTTAGCGTACTTACACAATAAAAGATCGGTAAAACATTCTCAACTTACTAGTAAAGAATTGTCATTCACGTTGTCATTTGGCGGAGAATTGAACCCTTTGTGATTGTTTCCATATGATAACGGTTGTTCTTCCTCGTATTCATTCAAGATGATCTCTTGTAAAGGTCCTGCTTTTAGCCCATCAATTAATAACTCCTCGTTGTTTATAGCTGGGCTACCATTTGTACTGTTTCGCATGCCCGTTTCATACTTGGCTTCATCCTCTTTCTCTTTATCCTCAATGTTCGCCGAGAGATTTTTCTCCGCGATATCTGATATCTGACTCTGACTCCCGTCGTCATGATTTGATTGATTACCATCAGTGTCGTTTTGTGCTGATTTTTGCGAATTATAATTGGACCACATTTGCATAGTAGATATCGCTTGCTTCCAATTAGTAGTCACCGCAGCAAGTTGCTCTTTTAGCTTTCCGATTTCAGAATCTCGCAATTTTAACACTTCAGTAGGAACAAAGGATGATCTCTGAATCAAGTTCTCAAGTCCGTTCAATTGATCTTCAATAATGGTTCTGCTACCTTGACTAAACAATGGGTAAGTCTGTGATAAAGATAAAAGTGAGTAGTATTCGTCATCGATCTCTTGTTTGTAATTAATACCGGGTATATTTATCATCAATTGGCGTACATTGACCAGACGGTCTGAGACAGACAAGAGCAAATCCCAAAGCTGTGTATTTTCATTGATTGCTTCCTGGCATCGGGTATAACAGTCGTCAATATCTTGTTGAACAACCTTGTTGGCAATATCTTCGACCTTCACTGTGGTGGGCAAAATATTTGAACAAGATACTGTCGTCTTCCAGTTTGGATTGCTTGTTACCATCCCAGGTACCAATCTCGCTTTACGAGGATCACAGAGGCGATTCTTTAACCTCAAAGTTTCTTGATCTCGTCGACGGATCTCATGCATCATTTTGTCTTTGACCTGTAAAATTTGAGCTTTTGATTTTGCTAATTCGGTCTTGAGTTGTCGATTCTCTTTGGTGACTGAATCATGTTCTGTTTGTACTTGCTTTATAGCACGCTGGAGTTCAGACATTTTTGCTTTCATTTTGTTGCTCTCACTTTCATCCGTTACTAACTTACAAGTAACACGCTTTAGCTCATTCTGCATTGTAAATAAAGCAGCAGCCGATTCATCTAGTCTTTCAGCATTTTTCTGTCCGAGATTCATGGTCAGTATTGTTTAGCTTTATCAACATCTTATCATGTGAACTTACTTGGCGTTGCTCAATTAAGGACAATAATACCTTAGTAATTGTCGACTTTAAGAGCTCGGGATCCTCCAAATAGACATCATGAACACCATTATGGAGTTGTTCCTCCTCTTGCGGAATCGCATAACAGACGCGCTCAAAAGGTATCCTGGAATTTGATTCTATCACCCCTCCAGAGATCAGCTTATAGTTGAGGTGATTGCTAAGGTCTTCAAGAGTAGTCATCTCTTTGGAGCAAACGTCTCGGCTAAGAGATAAGTTATCTATATTATAACAAGAGAATAAGCAATCTTCTCTCTAGCTGGAATTTTTCCGTGTTGTTTGACGGGTGCGATGAGCTTTGTTTATTTTTGGTTGTTGTTCTCCCAACCGTCGACGCAGTGACGGCAGATTAAGTGTGCCTCACCTCATGCTGCAGGACGACGACAAGGCGAATTGTAGTGTATGATTCTAAAAAGTTTTATAAATAATGGTAAAGCAAGACGGTTCGGCAGTATAGTGTGTAGAGTGATTGTCCTCACAAGGTGTGCCATGGAATGTTACACTTGTAAGAACCTCATTGAAGGAGTTGTACAGCCAGTATTTTTACAATATCATTACCATTCATAGAACATATCACAAAAGACAAGCCTCAAGCTGGTAAATGAGAATACCAATTCAAGATAATCCTTCAATCCACAGCTTTCCACTAGAGAGCTGTCTCAAAGACATAAACGTTGATCTTGTTGGGAGTTTAACATCAACTTCTTTTCTAGTTGTAAGATGCCATAGCAACCAACATAAACGTCGGGAGCAATCAGCAATTTTTTTTGGACCCAGCACTACTTCATCAACCCTAATAGCATCCAACTTATCAGATATAATAATGGCATCTCCAAGCAAATCAGTGGCAGAACCACAAAGGCCCTCGGCTCCTAGTTACTTCTCACAGGCTGTCCAAACTCTTACTTCATCGGAAAGCAGCAGCGTTTTATGGTCTATTGTGGTGTTTGCTGCGGGCGTCGCTTTTGTTCAGTCCCCCCTTATGGATGGTCTTGCTCCTCAGCTGTAAAATAAAGATAACATTCAAAGACGAGGTAGACTCCTAGTGAATTCAACATGGTTTTAAATTTACAACTCAACCTGCACGACTCTCGTGAATACGAATCAGAGATTGCTACCCTATTAATTTTTTCACTACACTTGTCATTCTTGGTTTGAAACCATCTTCTATGTTTTTTGTCCTGTACATAAAAATAAAAAATTTAAGATTTAAATTAATTTCATGCTACGATGATAATGATGTAGAGACACCGAACCGAAATCAGATATAGTAATACCATACAAATTACACAACCCCAAGAACTTTGTGGGTATACAAATATGAAACAAGTTTTTTTTCTTTTTTTTTTTCTCAGGAAATTTAAAGATCAGCATCCTCCTCATCGGGAAGAGGCATAGCAGTAGCCTGCTCCATCTCAGCCTGGTACTTGTTCATAAGCTCAGCATCGACAGTAACTTCAGGGGGTGCAAGAGCTGGAGAAGCAACAAACTCAAGAGCTGGGTTTCCAGCAAGCTTTCGAGCTAACCACAAGAATGGCTTCTCAAAATTGTAGTTAGACTTGGCGGAAATGTCGTAATATTGAAGATTCTTCTTTCGGTGGAATGTAATAGTCTTAGCTTTAACTTTGCGCTCCTTGACGTCGACCTTGTTGCCACAAAGGACAATAGGAATATTTTCGCAGACTCGTACCAGATCACGATGCCAGTTGGGAACATTCTTGTAGGTGATTCGAGAGGTGACATCAAACATAATGATACCACACTTTCCATTAATGTAGTAGCCATCCCGAAGGCCACCAAACTTTTCCTGGCCAGCAGTATCCCAGACGTCAAACTTTATCTCACCAAAGTTTGTGTGAAAAGTCAAGGGGTGGACCTCGACTCCAAGAGTAGCATTGTATCGCTTCTCGAATTCACCAGTCAAGTGGCGCTTAACGAAGGTAGTCTAAAACAAACCTGTTAGCTTCTGATTCACGCGAATACAGTAATAGATAATGAATCTCGCATCCCTCCGTTTCTTTGTGGCAAAAAAAAAATTTTAAAAACCACTAGGAATAAACATAGACCGATCTATCTTCGTCCCATGTGTAGGAAGGATATACAAGGAAAAAAATAAAATAAAAAAGCAACAAGCTTACCTTTCCAGTACCGCCATCTCCAACGAGGACTAACTTAAAAGTAGGGATTTCTGCCATTCTATTTTATGTATAGATTGAATCAAAGAGGAGAATAATTCACTCAATATACTGCCCGTCCTTTAATGGTGTCGTTGGACTGAAAGAAGGTAAGGAGAGTTTGAAGAAAAACATCCAAACTGTAACCTCCCATACAAAAATTTTCCAGCACCCTGGCAACGGTTGTTATGGCAACACTTTTCGATGTTGTTCGCCGTGCAGATTGCTCGACAACTTGTTTACTACCTGTATTTACTTTATTATCTATACCTGATAAGGTTTTATTGTACAAGCTCTTATTTAGAAGACAGTCTTCTCTATACGTTTCTTGTTAATTTTTATTCGCTGTATATTATTTGCTGGTAAGCTGATTGTATAATACAATGACAATCTATAGCAGTACCGTACCGTCTGATGGGCTTATTCTGCGTCAAATACCGGACCAATCCCCACATATATGTATTCTATTATGAATTGAATTACGTACAAACGCGAAATCTCTCGGCGTTAATCTGCCATTTGAACCTTTTCCCTAATGAATAATGCTCGCTAGACAAATGTCAAGCAAATCTTGCCAGTACTGGAGTTGTAAATACGTACATCTTTGAGTATAAATTACAAATTCAGGTCGATTGCGTTACTATCTAAATTCTACAAGTAAAATTAATCTTCTTTATTATAAACAACAGATTCTCGGTTGTGGAGATGCCCAATGCTCATCGCTTCGTTGGGAGATTAAAACTGATTTGAGTTCATCGACAACTCAACAAGGCGACGCGCATTTCCAAGTGACATTTTTGGTCTGGATGTAATATCAATGAGTGAGATAATAGAGGAACAGCATGAGGGGGAATCTAGCTCGGAAACTCCTACCCCAGCCTCCGCATACTCTACTGCGAGTACAAGTCCTCATTTGCTCCCAAGGAGCGTAGTTGATGACCTGGAGAAATTAGATGACATTAACCTTCCGAGTGACTTTGACGAGGATCCATACGCCCCTCGGTTACCATCTTCGCCGCTGGGTTCAGTGGAAGTGGAAGATGATGTCCCTATTACGCCGGCGAAACGGCCGTTCGAAGAGGATAGCTTCCCGTATGAAGTCGAAGGATTACGCTCTACGCCTCTAGATGATGATAATGTGACTAGTCAAGTAACAGGAACAGATTCTGATGTCGATCGTTCTGAAGTTCAACAAGACACCCATAATGCGTTCCTTGTCCCGCCAGGCTCTTTGGAACTAACCAAAGATAAGGTCTCTGATGACACGGTTTTTCCTAATTATGGGAACTCCCAGAATCTTCAGCAGAAAGAACCCATTTTAAATCCAGCTACTCCTCCCTCCAAGCCTGCATATAATAGTGCTGTTGGTGCCAATGTCTCCGGTGGCGAGCGCCCAAATACAACACCAAGTTGGAGGCACAAGAAAGATACAGACTTCACCCAGATTCCGAAGAGAGCACGAATAGATCATTATTTTAAGCCTGCCTCGAAGACGCCATCCTTTACTGAATCTGTTATCGAAGAACTTGAAGGTACAGCCTTACCAAAGCCTTCACCAAAGGTTTTTGAAGTTCCTGACGACCTTATTGATCTTACCAACGATGAGATTGTGGCATAGTAAGTCTTTTAACTTTCAAGTTAGCTTTGCTTTGTCTCTTTGTGATTGAAACCCTCGATTAACTCTTTGTTTAGTGATGAGCAATACGCCAAGAGATTGGCCGAGCAGGAAAGACAAGAAATAGAGAATGAACGCAAAAGGAACTCAGCATTGATGAGAAAGTAAGTTTCCATTTTCCATAACTCGTTTATTTAATGATCTATTGTTAATTTTTATCCATTTTATAGTGACGAGGAGTATGCTAGGCGGTTGCAATTTGCAAAGGACTTGCAAAACACCTTCCGGGATGACGATGATATTCAATTTGTGGGAATCAAAGAAGGCAGCACCCCTTTAAGTTCAGCAGCTCGTAATGTACGGGCTAATTCTTCCAGGCCTGTACTTCCGACACATAGGAAGGATATTCCAATGAGTTCTACGGCCAACCTCCAAAATAATGTCCCATCATCTTCATCTTTGACTATAGTACCGTCATCATCACCTTCGGCTGGCCAACGAAATCCTTGGCTAAAGTCTTATAATGCCGCCAACAATAACTCAATACCATTGGTACATGAGCAAAAGACAGCTACCGAACCATTACCTGATAAGAAGGCTTTGCATATTGAGATGCGAAAAACCCTCGAGAAATGTTGTCAACTAAATAAAGATATAAAGGACCTTTTGACTGTCGATGAAGCTTACTCTAGAGAGTTAGACGACCTGAATAAACGATCTTCTGATCTAGATCATTCCTCATCTGATTATTGGCAAAGTATAAGCGCAACAAATATACTAAAATCCAA
This sequence comes from Trigonopsis californica, assembly GCA_030574475.1. Taxonomy (NCBI): domain Eukaryota; kingdom Fungi; phylum Ascomycota; class Trigonopsidomycetes; order Trigonopsidales; family Trigonopsidaceae; genus Trigonopsis; species Trigonopsis californica. Next base: position 15,900 of record JAJMFC010000010.1, read on the forward strand.
TATAGGGAATATTAAACGTGATATTGAAATCAAACAATATCAGCTGAAAGAGCAACGAAGACTGGTAAGTAACTATACAATGGCTCTTTCAGCCAACAATACTGGCAACAGTTCTCAGCCCGCCAATCAGTGGGTACCCAAAGTTGATCCAGATGTCGTGGCAATCGGTGAGAGACCGATAGGGAATCATTATGAAATAGAGGATGCATTCAACGAGCTTGATACCTCGGATTATGGTTCGGAACGGTATTATAGTGACGATGGGATGGAGGATTATGATAGCTATAATCGCCGAACGGCACAGATGGGACATGGGTCAGGGATACTCATGGATTATTTGAACGGTATGGTATCAAAGGGCAACGCTTATTATCAAAACTTACTGCAGGCGAGGACTGGACAGGCTCCGCCGCCAACGTCATCTTATAGGGATTCAACATGGTCAACTGGTTATGCTGGTAGTAGCCATTACGATGCTTATACTCGAAGGACAAAAGAACAAGAGGCTGCAGATTTGGCTAAACTGCTAGATAACATTAATCCTGATGAGGAAAAGCCTGAATCTCGAATAGGTACTCCTGATGAACTGATTATTAATCTTATGGAACATCAGAAGATTGGTCTGAAGTGGCTACAAGCAATGGAGTCTAATACTAAAGGAGGATTGTTGGCGGATGACATGGGTCTTGGAAAGACTATTCAAATAATTGCTCTGTTGGTATCTCGCGCGTCAACAGATGATGAATGCAAAACAACTCTAATCGTGACACCTGTTTCATTGTGTCGTCAATGGGCTAGAGAAATTGAAGTCAAGATCAAGAAACAGTTCCAGCTCTCAGTATATGTTTATCACGGGCAAGCTAGGCGCAACATGACTTTTAATGACCTGTCAAAGTACGATGTTGTTTTGACATCCTATGGAGTGTTATCAAGAGATTTCAAGGAACATAAAGCGCTTGCTATTACAAATACTGGAAGCTCAAAGAAAAAAGATCCTGAAAGTGTTTTCTTTTCTCATGAATGGTACCGAATAGTATTAGATGAAGCACAGTATATCAAGAATCGAGATACTCTTTCTTCAAAAGCATGTTCTGAATTAAAATCCGAGTTGCGATGGTGCTTAAGCGGGACTCCTATGCAGAATAATGTGGAGGAACTTTACAGTTTAGTGAGATTTTTACGGATAAGACCATACGACGAATTTAAAAATTTCACAAGAGATATATCGAATCCTGTAAAATCTAGAAGCGAAAAAGCAAGACAATCTGGTATTAACAAAGTGCAAGCAATTCTCAAAACGATGCTTCTTCGTCGAACAAAGGCTTCAAAAATTGATGGTAAGCCAATCTTGATTTTACCTCCAAAAACTTCGGAAATGGTGAATTGTTTATTTTCTGAAGAAGAGCGTACATTTTACAAAGCTCTCGAACATGGGGCAGCTGTACAATTCAATAAATTTATGGCACAAGGAACAGATTTTCACAATGTTCTGGTCTTATTGTTACGACTTCGTCAAGCATGTTGTCATCCACGTCTTATTCAACAAACGACAATTAAAAATGCAATGGATGCAGCAGGAGCAGAGAGTCGAGGGGCAGAAAATTTGGCTAGAACATTTAAAGATGTGGTTGTGGCTAGAATAAAGGAGAAGGAAGCATTTGAGTGTCCAGTATGCTGGGATGCAATTGAAGATCAAAATATTCGACTTATTTTTCCTTGTGGTCATGAATGTTGTGCAGAATGTATTGGGCGCCTTGCAGAGCAACATCAACAGTATGGAATACAATCAGGATACGATAATAGTGAAAATGGGTTACGATGCCCAACTTGTCGTGGACCACTGGATCCAAGGAATCTAGTAACTTGGGCAGCATTTCAAAAGACATATGGACCAACAATAGCTACAAAAGAAGAAAATGATCTTTTAGAGGAGGCAATTGAGGGATCACAAGGAGCTGCCTCCAAGTTAGGGATAAAGGGAGAATCACTGTCAGAGAAGGCCAAAGGTAAAATGGTTGCAAAGGATGAAAATGAAATGATTGATCAGGATCATAGTGAACTTTTAAACAAGGTTGGGAAGGAGAAGGGAGGACTTGTAGGAGAAGAATACATTGGTTCAGCTAAAGTCAATAAATGTCTTGAGCTAATAAAAAAAATCATGAATGAGCATCCTGGGGAGAAGACTCTAGTATTTTCTTCTTTTACATCCTTGTTGGACATTATTGGTGTACCACTAGATGATGAGGGAATTCAATATGTTCGTTATGATGGTAGTATGTCAGCGGGAGCACGAAATGATGCAATATTTAGCTTTCAAGATAAACCAGACCTTCAAGTTATGCTTATCTCACTCAAGGCTGGAAATGTTGGTCTCAATTTAACAAGTGCAAATCATTGTATATTATTGGATCCATTTTGGAATCCATATGTTGAAGATCAAGCAGTTGATCGTGTTCATCGTATTGGTCAAACAAGGCCAGTTACAGTTCATCGACTTCTTGTTCCTGATACGGTAGAGGATCGAATTTTAAAACTTCAAAAGGAAAAGCGTGAAATGATTGAAGCAGCACTTGATGAAGAAGGTATGCGTAAGATTTCACGTCTAGGTCGTCGTGAACTGGCATTCTTACTGGGTATCAATCGTGAAGTTTGATGACTACTTTCTTTGCCTATTGTTGTCTCCTTTTTCTTTTTTTAATATATATTATATATTATCTTATGTACAGTATAGTATACTATGGGTGTAATTTTATAGAATTTATTTACTTTTTATTAGTTTTCTTCATTTTTTTCCCGCTCCTTGTGCAAGAAAAGAGAAAAAGTATGAATTTGATATAAAGCAAAAAGAAATAAAGCAATCTAGCTATCCTAGCGCTTCAAGAGATAATTGATATACACGGGAGACTTCTACCTGATGGTGATGACTTATATCGGCATGATTGGTAGCTGAAAGAACATTAACGACAGCTACTCTAGTCTCATTGACTATTGATGAAAGACGTACAAGTTCTGTACGGGAGACTTGAAATTGAGTTGGCAATATTTGTCCTCCGAGATCAATACTGAGTTGTGAAGCTTGTCCAGGACCATGTATGGTGTTAGTGGTTTCCGCAGGCCCTTGAAGAGAATTAACTGGATCTTGTATTGAAGGTAATGAAATATCTGCTTCTGAACCTTTATCTAGGGCCATAGCACCAGCTCGGACTTTTGAAAAATCCACGGAATCAAAAGCGTCGTCAGCCTCATCAATCTCATTATCATCATCTTCGATTTGGCATGCTCTTTCCAATTCTTTTGCCTTTTCTTTAACTTGATCAAGAGAGAGATGGTGTTGAGAGACTATTGCTGCAAACATGACGTCAAGAACCCGCAGAAAAGGTAAAAACACTTGTGGCTCTGGTGGTGAATGGTATCCAGTTAAATAATCAATATAAGAATCAGCCATTGTTAGTAGTCTTTGTACTTGAGAGAAAAGAAATGAGGATATTGAATTGTAGCCAGTTTCTTGAAGGTATGACGATGATGATTGCAAGCTAGATTCTATCGCTCGAGCTCTAGAATACCAGACGAAATCAATAAGCCGAGAAAAGTCTACATTCAAGGCAGCGAGAGTTTGGTATCCTTTGCTATCATCATTGTCACCTAGATCTCCTACTTGTTGATCGCTGGGATCTCGAAATCTGCGAACATAGTTGCGGGTTATGCCTAAAAGTTGTTCATCAAGATAGTTTATGACTCGTGCTTGTTGAGGTTCAGATAATGGTATCAATGGTTTACTTTCAGTGTCACTACTATCTGCAGTATTGCGAGGTGGAGAATGTGGAATGTATCCTCCCTCGGGATCAGCAGTAGGAGGAGGAGGAACCATGACGTTGTACTGTGTAATCAAATACAAACCAGTAATATTATAGAGTTTGTGTAGTAAGGTGTAGATTTTTTCTGATCTTGTAAGTACGTAACCAAGTATATAAAGCTCTTCTATGTACAGTACAAAGTCACATTCAACATGATGAGATAACATCTACAAATAATTAATCTTTGGTTGGTGGTTTGGTTGATAATCTAAGACCATGCCATTTGCTTATATCGTCTGCAAGAATCTTATTGACCAATTGGTGCTGTTGAATAGTCCGAAGACCTTTAAAAGCGGGGGAAACAATATCAATGGCGAACATTGAACCACATCCACCTGGAAAAGACCGTGGTCGTTAGTAAAGTATGGTTGTAGATTTCTAAATCAACTCTACCTGAGATATCCTGGACCGATACTGATGATGATTTCAGAGCATCTTTGATCTTCTTCTGGATTTCCGTCTCATAGTCTGCGGAACCAGTTGAATTAAATCGCACTCCTCCTAGTAGAGCTCTTGAGCTACGACAACTCCGGGCAGTGGTGTTGAACAATAATGACATGTAAAAGATATGGTTGCTGTTGTAACCGTTATTTGTCCGATAATTTCTTTTTGATGTTGTTGCGGGGTAGCATCGCAGTGACTCCCTACAAAAAAGAAAAAAAAAAAAGGGTGCCTGCCTAAAATCGTACACATATAAACTAGACTAAATAAGAATTTTCATTATTTTCATCTCAACTTACAAGCTACCATACAATAGGGTCAATAATGATCAATAAATTTTTTTTTTAACAAATTATAAATCTACAGTGCTAAAATCCATGGGCTTCTTTCTAAATTATGTAAAAATCTTGTAGGTTGCGGCACATCTATAATCATATATGGAATGATATTTTCAAGGTAAAAAAGTGCATCCCCAGTGGCGAAAAAATGGTGTTGTGCCAAGTATCAAAACATCCTGACTACTTATGCCCTAACTAGATAAACAGAACAGCGGTTGCCACCCAACAGACGCGTCCCTCCCAACTGGAAGGGTAAAAAATTTTCCCTGTAGGGAGGAAAGAAAATCAAGGCACAAGATTTCACTTTGTCAGTAACCAACAAGTTGAAACATCATCATCATCATATTATTTTAAGGAATAAGAAGGTCGATATTCTTCAACATCAAACCTTGAAAAACTGATTTAGAAAGAGAAAGAAAGTCTTTTCTGTTCTTTTCTTTTTTTGTGTTTTTATTTCGCGCGCTTTTTTTCGTCCTTTTTTTCTTGTTTTTTATTTCGGTGTGCATTTCGTCGTTTAATCAACCAAGAAAAGTTCTTTTATCATTCAAATTCCTTTGCGGGTTAGTTGGGTTTTTTTCCTGTTTAATTCTGACCTCTTATTGCTATCGTCAAGTCACGTTTTATACTTTTGCTCTGTGAGTGTTTATTGATTTCTGGGGTGATTCGCTTAGACTAAAAACTAACTCAATTACTAGTACTACTTTAGAAGAATAATATGTCTTACTCTTACGACTACTCTGGTCAAGAGGCCGCTGGTCAACTAAACCAATCTGCTTCTGCTATACCTGGAGGTTCTGATCCTGCGGCCGCTTTTGGATCCGCTCCTCCCCAAGGTGCTGGCCAACCTCAGGCTACCACCCCTGGATCTGCTGGTCAACCTCAGGCTGTCACTCCAGTTCCAGGTCAGGATTCAAAGACAACCCTTTGGATGGGTGAACTCGAACCCTGGATGGATGAAAATTTTATTCGAGCTATCTGGTCAAATTTTGGTGAGACTGTTAATGTTAAGATGATTCGCGATAAATTTTCAGGATCAAGTGCCGGATATTGCTTTGTTGATTTTGCTGCTCCTGCTGCTGCAGCAAAAGCGATTACTCTTAATGGAACTCTTATCCCCAACACTCAACGCGTCTTCAAACTTAACTGGGCAAGTGGTGGTGGTATTAGCGAACGTCGTGAGGATCGAGGACCAGAATTCTCTATCTTTGTTGGTGACCTTGCTCCCGAAACAACCGAGTACGCCTTACTCAATCTTTTCCAATCCCATTATCCATCTTGCAAGTCTGCAAAGATCATGACCGACCCTGTTACTGGCGTTTCTAGAGGATATGGATTTGTCCGTTTTGGTGATGAGACTGAAATGCAGCGAGCTTTATCAGAAATGCAAGGATTTTATTGCGGTAGTCGTCCTATGCGTATTTCTACTGCTACACCCAAAAACAGAACAGCTGCTACTCAAATTGGCGCTGGTGGTGTTATTGGACAGCAGGGCCCTGCACCAGGCCAATTGGGAATGTATCAAATGGGTATGGCTCCAATGGGTTATTATGGAGCTCCTCAACCTATTAATCAATTCACTGATCCTAACAATACTACTGTATTTGTTGGTGGTCTCTCAGGTTATGTTACCGAGGATGAACTCCGAGGTTTCTTCTCTGGATTTGGAGAAATTACCTATGTCAAGATCCCACCTGGAAAGGGTTGTGGATTCGTTCAATTTGTTCAACGACACGCTGCCGAAATGGCCATTAATCAAATGCAAGGTTATCCAATTGGAAATTCTCGTATAAGATTATCTTGGGGCAGAAGTCAAAACAACCCTGGCTCTGCTAATGCTCCTTACAGGTAAAAGAATTTATTTTTATATATTTTTCCGATATATTCAAATCTTTTTTTTTATCTTAAGGGATTATTAGCTGACCTTGTATTTTTTTTGTTTTTTTGTTTTTCCAGACCTACTGCTCCTCCTCCTCCTGTTTATCCTTCGATGGGTCTCCCTCCCCAGCATCATTACAGTTCTTACGCTCCATTGAAGTAAGTTTTAATGTCCTTTCTTCCTCCCGGGTTACGACTTGTTTTGCTCTGCCTTTTGAAATTTTTATTTTTATTTTTTTTGTTGTTTTGAAATCTTGGAGAGGAAGAGCATGCCTTTTTTTTTTTTTTTAAAAAAGAATCTTTTTTTTTTTTCTAATTTCCTTTTTCTTTCTCCCCTTTTTCTTGTTTTGATCATCTTGATTTTCTTTTTATTCTTCTTTCTTTTTTCTTTTTTCTTTTTTTGTTTTGCGGCCTCCTGCTATTTCTGTACAGACTATTTGGTAAGGATTGCCTTGGTGAAGAGGAAAAGTGAATTTCTGTCGGTTTTTGTCAAATCATCTGTCGGGCATGAGTTGCAGTATTCTTTCTTATTGATTCGTCTCTCTATTTCTTTATGTGAGAGAATGTGCAAAATCTGATTACTATTTTCTTTTTTTCCCTGATTGTAAAAAAAAAAAGACAAAAGGGAGCTTGTCTTCTCTTTTTCTCTTTTTCTCTTTTCTTCGTCTGTATCTATTGTATGCAAGGACAGATCTAGCTTTATCTTGTTGTCTTTAAATTTGTAAGTTTTTCTTCACCAAGGCATCAAAAATAGTCCCTCTTTGGCCTGTTGATTTCTTGCTGGGCATGCTTTGCTCTCTTGAGATGGACTTTTTCTGCTTTTTTTTTTCTTTTTTTCCTGTTCTCTGTTATATTCTGCTAACTTTGTACTACTACTTTTTCTTACTCTAGTCCACATGCGAGCCATATTCACCCATCTCCTCCAGTTAATCCAGGCCCAGTCAATCCAGATCCGATAGCATCAACAAATAATGAAACTGACAATGATATCTACGATGCAAACGTCGAACGAGGCGAGTTATTAGCTGCTAGCACACTAACATCAGTACCAATTAATGAAATGAATCATTATTATCTCGCTGATCGAGAGAATCTCAATGGAAGATTGACTGCTGATTCAAGAGGGTATAATGGCGTATTCACTCAATAAATGAACTCAACAAATGCCATTTTTTTTCTTTATTTTATTCTTTTATTTAAAATCTAGTGTATTTTTGTGCAATATAAGTTATATAAAATGTATTTGAATATTTCCAAACAACCTTTGATAGATGGGGTATACAGTATTGCCAAGAAATTAGCAAGGGGGAGTAAATATTCCTCCAGTCGTGCTTGGGGGAGAAGATCAGGAGCATTCCGAGTGACGGGTTGGTACCTGGAATGCAAATGGTTGCTATGTGGAAGCCGCTTGTCAACAATTCTCCCAATTAAAAGTAAACTTTGGGCATCTCGACGTGGACAATTTACTGCCGTACGTAGGCTGTCTTATTACTGAAATATCTATTGACGTTCTCGTTGTTTTCAAGGTGAGCGATTTGTCGCAGTTTTATTATATTGTCATGTACCTCGTTTTTACTTGCTCATAATATTGACTCCTTTCTTTTTTCTTTCCCCAGATCAAATGAAGTTATAATTAGCTCCCGACTTACGTCTCCGAAAAGTCACTTGATCTGGATTAGCTTACAATAATGGCACGGTTAAATAGTACAAGACGTCCAGTCTCGACAGATTTCTCTAATGCTGGCGGTGCTCCGGCGGTACCAAGTCCTCGCCAGTCTTATGAACAGCGAACCGGTGGGAATGTCCCTCAAGTTCTTCTTTCGCCGACAAGAACGACGATGACAAATCCCGATAACAAGGGGAGTAATAGAAGCATATCACCTGCCGAGATGAGAAGTAGTCGCGGAGTGTCGATGGATAGTGCAAGGCCTGAGCACGGTCGTCGCAGTATCAGCAGTAGCAGTACAAACACGACACGGCCTACACGCCGCTCAGTCCAACGCAAATCTGTTCTTAGTGATGTCTCTACAGATAGCTATTGTGCTGATCAACTTAATACCCCAGTCTCGATGACGAGTACGAATAAGGGAGAAATGGATAAAAAAGTCACAGACGAAGAATTTTACAGTTATATTCTCAGATTACTTGCAACATCTTACTCTTGCAACCGAAGGCAACACCATTCCACTTCTAGTGGTGGTGCTAGTATGCTTCTCTCCCCTACACCCAATCTTCAGCGTCGCACATCTCCTCAAGCTAGGGTATCCCCGAGTCGACCACCAAATTCAGACACATACCCGCTCTTCTCTTCTATCGAAAAGAATACGAAACCTCAAAAGTTCCCAAAGGATCTTATAAAGGTTATGATGTCAAGATTAAAAAAAATCGTACTTAAGCAAGATAAACGATACAATGATGACTCTCTTCTAAGAAGGTCCTTATCAGCCTTTTACGTTCATTGTCTTGGTCCCGAATTTGCAAAGCAGATTAAAGGCGATCGCCGTTTAGAAGATCTGCTTATGATTTTCATGTCTTGTGCTTCACGAGAGTTAAACAAGAGTTCAGGCACTCCAGATCCGCATCGAATGAAGCGGCAAGTGGATGAGCAGCTTATTGAATTTGTTCGTTTTCTTAAAGATTGTCTAGTTTCTGGCAAAGTAAGCTCGATAAATACTGCTCCTACCATTGAAAAGCTGGATCAATACGCGTCAAATTTACGTGCAAAACAAACGCTATCTCCAATTCCGGATATTTCTTCTACCCCTAGACCAAGCCAAGATCTCACTAGAAATCGATCCAATAATTCTGATCCACAGTCAGACCTGAATCAGATAGCAAATGGCCAAGGTTTGGCTAATATTATGCGTTTATCTGCCAATACTGTGCGACAAGATGTCAATAAGCTCGTTTCATTACCTTTACCAAAAGTAAGCCATAAATTATAGCACTTGGGTTAGGCTTTTTTTATTATTAACTAACAGTTGAATTTTTATAGATGATGGCGATCTTTCTAACTGACTACCTGAGTGCCGTTGAGAATGGGATCGAAGGTCGTGCTTGGACCATAAGAGACTTCATGTCTCAAAGGGATTACCGCACATGGCAGACTCATGAAATATACTATATCAAAAAGATGCTCACTAAACTCAAGTCCGAAAATCCTGATATCGACTATATTCCCACGAGAAATTTCGACAGTACAGTGGCTCATCGACAGCAGCTCTTTAAGGTTGATGAGACAAATGTGGATACAAACAATCCGATACATGTAATACAGTTTTTGCATCCATGGGATGTAAGAGCATTTTATAGGCATTTGCTAGTGTTGTGCTTGCAACGGGATTTAAGGCTCAAACGATGCAAGGAGGACGCAGATATGAATAATAAATCTAGTCAAAATCCCTCGGAGCAAATAACTCTATTCTCCAAGCCCAATCTCGATCTGATTGACGAATGTTATGTTAAATGGCGAATAACATTTCATTCTCATGTAGCTCTCATGATAAATGTCTTAAAGCAAGAGTTTGAATCCGGAGGCCTATACCTCGATGAGCTATTGGAAGGTATTGACCTATCTAAAAAGATGCTTAAGTCGATGAGACCGTCAAGTTCATCTATGCTCAAAGATAACGGAAGCGATCAAAGACAACAGCAAATGCAAGAATCTACCCCCTGGCTTCAAAGTGATGTTCAGCTGTATAAGGATACAATCGATGGCACACGGGTACTACTCATTGGAAAAATCGGGGAGGCACTTAAGTGTGTTTTTGATGCCAAAGGTGGTCCCAAGATAGGCCCCTTCATTGAAGCGATGGACAGGATTGATGCATTTGATACAGATGGGTATGCAAAGGATTTTGATATGTCTGTTTACCAGTTGGAATTAGAATCATGCCTCGAAACTGTGGCCCAAGATAAATACAATGAGCTTTTAGAATCCATTCCTCAAAATGAGAATCTAGATCTTATCCATGTCGTTGAATTGGCTGATAAAGTTGTTGGAGCATCAAAAAAAATTGTCTCAAAATATAAATTTCCCTTGCTAGATTGCTTTTACATATCAGATGTCACTATGCAAAAGCAGCTATCACTTTTTCTTACTGATGTGCGAGTGATGCTTGATCAATTAGTCTCACTTGGTAAGATCCAGGATGCCCCGTTTGAAGATCTATGTACAGTATACCAAAAGCTCTCTGAAACTCGGAATCTTCTTCTCCAGGTCATCAAGAAAAACAATAAAGATAAATACGACAAATTAGAAACTAGTTTAGGATGGAATCTTGAAGAAACTTTTACTCCTTATATCCTTGAATGGATCCGGAGCCTTGTGAGAACGGATTCGTGGGTTGAATCTGCTATATCTGCAGATCAGTTCACTATCGATGAGACAAACAATGATAATGAAGCGGGAGTTAGTTCCTCTGTTACTGACCTTTTCGGATCGTTTAATGGAGTTCTCTCTGTTGTAAAGGGTCTCAAATGGCAAGATGAGTATACACTGGCTCATATTTATCAAGAACTTATGAGATGTGTTCAGGAAGGGATCTGTCTTTACGCAAACACAGTCTTGATAATGTTTAACCAAGAGCTTGCGGATCCCGAGAATGACCATTTGGAGCCTTTGAAACGTAAGATCATGTTGTCGAGAAATAGGCCTGAAAAATGGCTAGCAATAGCAAAGAGTCATGTTGCTGCACAAAATGGTAATGATGGTAGCAAGCATCATGCATTTACACGATATAAATTTAGGCCCGAGTCGTGCGTTAAACTCAATGACATTAGCTATGCCTCTGTTTTGCTCGATCAAATGGAGTATACCATGGATTCTGAGAGATCAGCAAATATTATCCTCCATCGCGAACAGAGCAAAGGTAAAAAATCCAAAAAGCCAAATGGTTATATATTTAGCATCACTATCCTTCAGGGAGAAGGACTTCGAAGCAACAAGACTGACGGTCAATGCGATTCATATGTTACCTTAATTGATCAAGATACCAGGCGACAATTTGCAAAGACCAAGACAATTTACGATGAACAAGATCCTCAATGGTATGATACCTTTGAGATTACGACAAAATCGACAAAATACCTCATTGCTACCGTATGGGATGAGAATTTAAACTCTGTGCATGACGTTTGTGGACGGGCTACATTTGATCTCGACCCGTCCAAATTTGACAATTTTATGGCTCGAGAAATGTGGCTTGAACTTGAGCCAGCTGGGCGGGTTCTCGTCCGGGTATCAATGGAAAGTGAAGACGACGATATTCGATTTTACTTTGGCAAATCCTTTAGGCAGCTTCGACGTACTGAGCACGATATGATTGCGTTAATTGTCGATAAATTATCGGCTGCAATTGAGTACTCATTGTCATTGTCTAATCTGAAGCAACTTTGCCGGCAGGCAAAATCGAGCGTGGATAGCATCTCATCATGGTTGAGTGGCACGCGGTTAGGTACTACCACCAACGCAGATGGGGGAAGGGAATCCAAACTTAAAAGTGCCTCCGGAGCAGCAAGTGCGGGATCTAATTCCAGTGCGAATATTGGCCGACTCAAAGCTGTTGAGATTGAAGATGCATTGAATCCACTTTTTGACTATTTAAATGATAGCTTTATGACACTTGCCATGGTGCTGACGCCAGAACTGAAAATTCGAGTCATGACGAAGACTTGGAAGTATGTTTTGAATTGTATTGAATCATTGCTTCTTCCTCCACTCTTTATGTCGCCGTCTAAGTTACGGTCAGTTCAAGCTCCACTTTCTCAGGCCGAAATCGGTGTCCTTTATACTTGGTTATCATGCCTTCGTGATTTCTTCCATCATGATGGGAATGGGCCATCCATGGAGGTGTTGATGTCTAAAAAATATCAAGAAATTATGGCAATCCCTGTATACTATGATTTGTCAGTAGAGGCGCTCGAAGAGGAATCTGAAAAGATGGCGACATCTCTAGCAAATGATTTAACCAAACCGGGGTACGTGGATCGAATGAAAACTAATAAGCATAAGCGTGGAAGTAAGAATCGATACAGTCAACTTATGAATAGGACAAAGACGGTTATGGGTCATCGAAATCTCAAGACAATCAAGAAACAAAAAGAAGAGCTACGCAAGGCTAAGAGAGCTGCTCCAATTAATGAAGATGTGGTATTGCGAATTTTAAGATTGAGAAATGATGAGAAGTTTGTAGCTCGCAGACTAAGACAGAGGGAATACATGGCTCAGACTATTGCTGCTGAACGAATGCTTCAAGATGCAAGTGCTGGGAATATTCATCCTCTGCCTACAACATCATAATTGTTATATTATTTATAATTGGCGAATGTAGAGTAGTTTTACTATTGGAGTATTTGTTTAATAAGATAATAAAAAAAATTTCGAATGAGCAAAAGCCATATGTATTGAAAAGAAATAACCTAAAAAAGAAAATACAGTATTGTATTGCTAGCTCAACTCTCAGGGTCCGGCCGAGCCTACAGAGAAACAAAAGGGTCAGCCAAAAACACATGCAAAAATATTCAAAATCAGTTTATACTCACAGGAACAATCTCATTTTCGCGCTCTCCACCGCCTAATTCTTTGTATAATCCATCAAAGGGATAACTTCGAGGAGCGGCAGGTCTTGGGGGATAAGCAAAGAAATAAACAAATGCCGTAAGAGCTCCGATGCTGAGAAAAAATACACCCAAATGGGTAGCGGCAGTTGAATTTGAAACATAGTCATAATAATCTGGAGACCACATATTGAGCACATCATCATTCTCATTGAGGGGATCCTCAAAATTCCGACGCATCTGTTGATCATCAAACTTATCGTAAGGACTCCTACTCTGGTTAAGACGAGCAGGATAGTCTGGATAATCACCGACCCCTCGATATGATTCAGATGGTGCTCCTAACAAGGATGGAGGATTCCAATTCAATCGTTCTGTGGATTCCCCATCACCAAACCGAGGAGATGCCATAGACCTATACGCCGAACAAGTCAATTGTCGACGGCATTGCAATAAACATCGAGGCCGTCCAGTCAGACGTCTGATCACCGATGAGGACAACATATTGAAACTATTAGAGAGGAAGACCAAAACAGACCAATAAGCCTGTGAAGCTGGGAGGTAATGTTTTCGGCTGAGGATAAAGTTACCCTACCTAATTTCTTATTATGGTTGGCTACGTTGTGCCAGCGTACATTTCAGCACAGTGCAACCACAAGCAGAAAAACTAAAGGCAACCCAAGGATCTCGTTTCAAAGGCCAACTTGTGTGGCAAAGCTAAGGTTATCGACAATAATTTGATATTACTCCACTTTATACAACCGGAACAGAACTGAAATTTTGTATGCGAATTCTTTGAAATCTCAGCTTTCCGTGCATGCTACTATCTTATCGATTGACCCATAACCCATGGCTCCATCTCGGGCACAGCCCACCCGCAATCTGAGAGCCAGACCTAGTAATGGTAGTGGGCATCATGGCGGTGACAATACAACAACCATCACAACAGTTAACACTCCTACATATAAGAAAAGTATGGAATGATTTAGAATCAACAATTGTATGCATTTTGTTTTAAGCGAGACTAACGCGTTTATTTTTTTTTTCCAGATACATCCATTCTTAATGGCTCATCAAAGGGTAAATCCACTCCGATTTCCACTCCTCAAACTACCAGAGTCAAGCGAAGATTCTCAGAGATATCGAAAACTAATAATGGAACGCCCGTCAATGTATCTACCAAGAAGCGGCAATCTGCCGTGAGTAACGGAACTACTACAGCCCATAGAAACAAAGAGCAAAGCTCACCTCGACAAAAGCGCCCGCAAAATCGACCTCAAACTATAGACGATATTCGGCAAGATGCACTTATAGGGAAGAAAAGACAATTAGAGGATGTGTTGCAACAGCAAGATGCTAGAGTCCGACAACTTTTTCATCTTCACAAGTTTGTAACTTTAACGAGCTATGATCCAGAAGTCGCACGCCAAGACGATAGCCACGTATTTGAAGAATTTAGGCAGGCGTTTGATCTTTGGGAAGCAGTGGCTAGAGATAAAACTGGTGGAAATTCTCGTTCAACTCGTCGACAAGTAAATCAACAAAAGCTTCTATTGGAAGAGTTGGATAGAAGAACAAAGCAATTACCTCCAACGATAACTAGCGACGACTCCAGTAATGATTCAGAAAGCTCCGTTGATAGCGCTTCTGAGACTACGGAGTCTTCTGATGAGCAAAGTGACGACGATATCGTGATTCCACCACCACCTAGCGATCGCCCATTACCTAAGTCTATCAAGCTCAAATTTTCGATCCCTTCGCTTATCGTATCTCATCCTTCTCATGTCTTGCCGCCGACTGATACACTTAAAGGCAGTCTGGATAAGTACCTTTCGTCGTTTGCTTATTATGGCGATTCCGAAGACATGAGTATCGAAGAGTATCAACGCAAGATAGATGAGGAGGCTCGTCTGCGTAAGCGAATCAATGAAGCAACAAAGTCTGGCCGGATATTTCAGGATGCTGCAGGGAATCTTTCTGGGATGAGCAAAGCATTTGTCCCTCCTCGAAAGGAACCAGCCCACTTTGATCATCTAGTTGCACATGCTATTCAGTTTTCAAGGCTCATATCGGATGAGCGTAGATCCCATGTGTCTAAATCAAAGCGCATAGCAATGATGATTCAGCAACATTTTCGACGTCTATCTACTGCAGGCGAGAAAGAAAAGAAGATGGAAATTCGACGGATCCGTCAATTGGCTAAACGTACAGCACTCGAAGTAAAAAAGAAATGGAGAATAGCCGAAAAAGTAGTTATTCAAAGGCAACAAGCAATAAAACAGGAGCAACGCCGGCGTGCAGGCAAGTTGCAGTTGGAACAAATTTTGGAGCATTCGAGTATGCTCCTTGAAGCTCGTTTACAATCACGCTCAGCTACTCCAACGGGTAAAGTCGAAGAACTTGAAGAATCTGATTCTCCCATGTCTCCATCTTCAAATATGAGCAGCAAAACATCTGCTTCAGCAATTACGGACATAACTGGAATCTCTGAAGAGGAATCGCTTAATTTAAATATGGATTCTGATTCTGATGGGACATCCGCAGATGAATTGAAAGAAGATGATGTCGACCAAAATCTCAGTATTGATGCCTTGAAGGCCAAATATAGTAATATCGAGTCAAACGACCTTGATCAAACTCCAAAGGAAGAGAAGGAGGTCGGATCTCAGGATCACAATAATTCGCATGATACCTCCGATTCTGATGTCACTATGGATTCAGAGAATGAAGAAGAAAGCAATCTTGATTCCGACAATGACGAGGAGGAGAAGAGTGAGTCAGGACTTCTAGCTCTCTTCAGTAATGGTGCGCCAAATAACACAGAATTAAACGACGAGACGCTCAAGTCACCAGTTAAAACCAATGGTATAAAGCAAGATACCACTTCTGGCGTAGAGATACGTTCTATATCTCCTCAGCAGAAAGCTGTGAATGGCACCAACGGTAATCTAGAATCAGATGATGAAAGTGTCTTAATGGACAGCGAGGAAGAAGAAGAAGAAGAGTATGGAAGCGATTCTGATTCTGCAAGTCAAGAGGCTGGACCGACTCTTGCTGATCTCTTTTCTTCGAAAGAGGATATTGACGATTCTGCTAATGACCATCTAAAGGATGATGATCCTTCTGCGAAACTGGAAGAAGATGATAATAAAGCGTTTGAGCCAGAGTCTAGTTTATCTAAAGATAATGAGGTCTCCCCAAAAGTCCAGATTCCATTCCTTCTTCATGGGCAACTAAGAGAATATCAGCGCCAGGGCCTCGAGTGGCTTGTAGGCTTATATAATAACAATACCAACGGTATACTGGCAGATGAAATGGGTCTAGGAAAAACTATTCAAACAATTTCTCTAATTGCCTATCTTGCATGTTATAAATCCATCTGGGGTCCTCACTTGATTATTGTTCCTACCAGTGTAATGCTCAATTGGGAGATGGAATTCAAACGGTTCGCACCGGGTCTAAAGATACTGACATATTATGGCAACCCTGCTCAGCGGAAAGAAAAAAGGCGAGGATGGAATAAAGAAGACACATGGCATGTCTGTATTACTTCTTACCAGCTTGTACTCCACGATCATGTGGCTTTTCGCAGAAAGCATTGGCATTTTATGATCCTTGATGAGGCACACAATATTAAAAATTTTAGATCACAGCGTTGGCAAGCTCTTCTCAACTTTCGTGCTGACCACAGGTTGTTGTTAACTGGAACACCATTACAAAATAACTTGGTCGAGTTATGGTCTTTACTTTACTTTCTAATGCCTTCATCTAGGAATTCTGAGCAGATGCCAGAGTTTGCCAATCTCAAAAATTTTCAGGAATGGTTCAGCAGACCTGTGGATAAAATCATGGAGGGTGAAGAGATGGATAATGAGGCTAAGGTAACAGTATCAAAACTTCATACAGTCCTGCGGCCATACCTACTTCGCAGGCTTAAAGCTGATGTTGAAAAGCAAATGCCAGGCAAATATGAACATGTCGTTTACTGCAGACTATCCAAGAGACAGCGGTTCTTGTATGATGATTTTATGTCCCGCGCTCAGACAAAGGAAACTCTTGCTTCCGGTAATTTCTTGAGTATTATTAACTGTCTAATGCAGCTTCGAAAAGTCTGTAATCATCCTGATCTTTTTGAGGTAAGACCTATTGTTACATCTTTTGCTATGGAGAGGTCAGTTACATCAAACTTCGGTAAAACAGAGTTATTGGTACGGAAATCTTTAGCAAGTGACCTTGATCATGAAGTAAATTTGGATCTTCTAAATCTTCTTCCTGCCAAGGACTCACATTTATCGACAATCACTACCAGTGATGTCCTGCGGCTGCGAGATCAGATCTCTGTTGAAGATGAAATACGGTCACTTTCCAATGAGATTGATTGGGATATGAAACCTGATAATATCACCATCGATGGTCATACGGCTTACAGACGAAATCTCTCCAAGATTGGCGTATTATCAAAGAAGCGTCACTTGGCGTATCTCAACAATTTCCGATGTTCAAAGGTCCCACTGTATTCTCGCGATCTTTTGCAAGCTTGCAGAGTGCCAGATCGACTCTCCAATAATGATGGTAAGAGAACTCCACTAATTAAAGAGCTTAACCCCTCGTTACCACAACAAGCCTCTGCGATGGATGAGATCATCGACAGGTTTGGATTTGTGACACCGGCAGTCAAGGCCCTGGACATGCCTAGATTGAGTTTAGGACTAGATGAAGAACAAGAGCAAATTTTACGTGAAACTTACGGATCAAATGATCCACTCGGTAAAGCAGAGGCAAAGTTATCTATAGCATTTCCTGATAAACGGTTATTGCAGTATGACTGTGGCAAACTTCAAAGACTTGCTGGACTTTTGCGAGATCTCATATCTCAAGGTCATCGAGCATTAATATTTACTCAAATGACACGGGTACTGGATATTCTTGAACAATTTATTAACATTCATGGATGGAGGTATTTGCGACTGGATGGATCTACCAAGATTGAACAGCGTCAGTTACTTACGGAACGGTTCAATACTGATCCCAAAATCCCATTATTTATTTTATCTACTCGATCAGGAGGCCTGGGAATTAATCTGACTGGTGCAGATACTGTAATATTCTATGATTCTGACTGGAATCCATCAATGGATAGGCAATGTCAAGATCGATGCCATCGTATTGGACAAACTCGAGATGTACATATTTATCGTCTAGTATCTGAGCATACGATCGAATCCAACATTCTTCGCAAGGCGTCTCAAAAGACTTTACTCGACAATATTGTCATCCAAGAAGGAGATTTTACAACTGACTACCTCAGCAAATTATCACTTCGAGATATGCTGGGAGACGATGCTACTGTTGCTGGTATTACAGGTGCTGATGATAAGCCACTTAAAGATAAGAGTTCGGGTGGTAATCTTGAGAAGGCCTTATTACAAGCTGAAGATGCGGACGATGCTGCTGCAGCCTCATCGGCTATGAAGGAAGTTGCAGTTGATGATGAAGACTTTGGAGAGGCAAATGCAGATACCAAGACACGAGAGAGCAGCACTGGAAGAGATCATGACATGAGCAATAATGCGTCTGGGACTAACACTCCTCTAACTCCTCCAAGTAGACAATCGGAGGGTCCAGCAGTTTCAGAAGGTCTAGAAGAAGTTAGGCGAAATGATGTGGAAGATAATGATGTTGAGATGGTTAATGATGAGGATGATGGAATTGGTGATGTTGATGACTACATGATCACGTTTATCGAGCGTGGTTACTATTATTAAAATATTTATTTATTTATATATATTTTTCTTTTTTCTTTGTGTACAATAGAATGTCATGTTATGTCTAAGGATTTCAAAAAAGGAGACAAAAAGTAGATGAGGATTAAAATGTAATGTACAAGCCCATTTCAGAACCAAGAAAGACAAAAGAAGATAAACAGCATTTTTTTTACAGAGCAAACAAGTCGGCGTTAGATATCGTCAAAGTTGTAACAATCCTAGAAGACTGTAAAGGGGAAGAAGTAGTAGACGGAGCTGGCGCTGGTGTGGTTGTGGCAGGAGCAACAGTACTCGTATAAATAGTGGTAGTTATAAAGATGGTTGACGAGATGGTCTGAGTAGTCGATGTGAGAATAGAGGTCGAGGGCTCTAAAGGAGAGGAAGATGTAGCAGAATCGGATGCTGATTCCTGATCAATTGAGGCAATATTTGTTATCACGATGACAGAGGGAGCAGCAGTCTCAGAAGAAGTAGCTGAGACTGTTGCTGTTGCGTTTGATTTTTGATCAGAAACTGATGATGATGATATATTAGACGGTACACTGGCAGTTGTTGTAGTATTATTGCCAGCAGTGTAGTCAGCTCCTCCCTTCAATGCAGCAAGATAAGTAGGATCTCGGACTGCCAATGCTGTACACACGATAAAGGAGATGAGAAATATTCCCACATGGATCAATTGATAACATCTTAGTGATAGTACCATTTGGTGTCTTTTTTTATTTATTTCTTTGAGGTATACTATAGAAAATTAAAAAGAAAATAAAAAGAAATTCTTAAAGCAAGTCATATGTTTATATAAAATTAGGTATAAGAGGGGTATATAAATTTGTCTATGAAGCATATTTCTATTCAAGCGGGTTTCACTACAAATAATTGTTTGTTCTTCGTCACAAGGGGTGCAGTATGTGGTTGGTGGTGGGTCGGTGGGATGTTTCAGAAACAAGGCCGAAACCGAATAACAGGAAAAAAAACTTGTCAATTGTGTGCACGTTACATATATTACAAAAAATCTACCCAAGTTCTCTTTCAATCGTACAAAGTCTCCATATCTAACTCGGGTTCAGTTAGGTCAAGCGGGATAACAAAAGATTCTTCTTCATATTCTCCCCGCTGCCTTTGAATCGTTAGGACATCAAGATTTACATCCTCCTCATCTTCTTTTTGCCTGGAAACTGCCTCTTCTGGGGCGATATCAAACTCGTCCTCTCGCTCATCGTACTCAATGTTATCCTCGATTTCAACGAAATCAGGGGCAAGAGCACTCCACTTTGGGGGAATAGGGATAGACCAAACGTAGATTGAACCATCGTCTAAACCAGTTGCAACAACTGTTGGCCGATTAGGATGCCATTGAACTTCGACCAGCTCTTCCTTGGGACCCTCGAGAATTTTTACCAAGGATCCAACAGTTGTCTCCCAAATGTAAATATCTTGAGCATCAGCATATGTAGTGGCAGCAATATACTCCCCTGTACTACTATATGTTACAGCATTCCATCGAAGCTTATTAACAACGTCTTGAAATTTGTGTTGAACTTCAAATTCCCACTCGTTTGGGGGCAAGTTGAGATTGGGGGTTTGAACTTGTCTAATGACACGATCAGAGCAATTCGCAACAAATGTACGGCCCCGAGGACTAAATACAATATTCTTAACATTAGAATTGGCGAGTCTTGTCGAATGTGCAAGTTCTCCCGTGTCTGAATTGAAGACATTTATATACCCTTTACTAGTCCCCGAGAATATGAATTTCCCCTCGGGATGAAAGACAACACAAAGTGTTGAGGTTTTATCTGGTCTTTTTGTTGTATTTTTGACTTCTATTTCCTTTTTAGTCTGTTCCGACAGAGTAGAAGAAGTTGCTGGCAAGGGAATCCGTTTAGCAGACTTTTTCTCATTGAACTCCACCAAAACAGGCAAATCTTCATAAAGTGCAGCGACAAATCGATTCTTTTGCCGCGGATCAAGTTGAGCAGACCATACTGGTGCTTCAAGCCTAACAGAATGAGCAATACTCTGAGTTTTCAGATCCCACAGTATTACCTTCCAATCACGAGAAGACGAGAGCAGATAGCGACCGTCCCGACTCCACCTATCAAGATGTTAGGTCAATAAAACGAAGGAAATATATATAAATATATATATAAATGAAGCTTACTCTAGAGATTGGATCGAACTGGTATGGCTTTTGAGAACACTAACAATATTATTCGTATCGAAATCAATAATCAATATAAATCCAATTTCCAATCCAGATGCCAGATAGTCTCCCTTGCGATTGAATTTGACAGTAGTTGATTGTCCGTAGCCTAAGGTATGGTTAGCGCATCAGAATTATTCAAAATATGTAATAATATCATAATGTTTTACTCACTAAAGACATGAGTGAGAGACTCTGGATAGTCCTGCAAAAGAACAACTGGATCGAGTAACGATACATTCATTTCACTTCATCGTCGCTGTTAAGTAAACCTAGAGGAGGATGGCCCTTATTTTTTTTTGTTGTTGCGTTAACCGTCACAACGGTCGCTGCACTTACAACCCTAAATTCAACGTTACTATAGGGAGTTATTCTGTGTCAACACAACGCCATCACTGAAAAACTCTTTAGGTGGGAGAGTGAGCCTCTCTTTCTTGTTTTTCGCCACTATCACGCAGCTTTACAAGCCTGTTGATTGATCATACCGGGCCCAGGAGAGTAAGAGAGAGAATCTACTTAAATAATGAGTGGATCGCTGTTCCCTTACTCGAGTGCGCCATTGCGCTCTGTCAAGGAGGTACGGTGAAAGTCGCAGGGGGGGGGAGGAATGCTTCCTCCTGCTCGAGATTTCTATAAACTTGCATCTCTGTTAACACTTGTTCCCAGATTCAATTTGGTCTTCTCTCGCCTGAAGAAATCGTGAGTTTCGCGTCTTTTTTATTTGGATGACTGCTGAACGAAGTTCTAACTCGTTATCTGGCGGGAAATCTAATCCTCGGGGACAAAGGAAATATGCATCATATGAAATGATGTTTTTCTTTCTTTTGTTCCTCATGGATTTTTATTTTTCTGCTCGATGATTATTATCAGAAAGCGATGAGTGTGGCCAAAATTGAATTTCCAGAGACAATGGATGAGACTCGTCAGAGACCTCGAATAGGAGGACTCAACGATCCCCGTCTGGGATCCATCGATCGCAATTTCAAGTGTCAAACTGTAGGTTTATTGTGGATTGTTTATTATCGAATTAATTCTCTCTGACAGCTTATCTTGATTAACAGTGCGGCGAAGGGATGGCAGAATGTCCAGGCCACTTTGGTCACATTGAGCTTGCCAAACCTGTCTTCCATATAGGTTTGCATTTATTATCTGTCTTAGTATATAGCCTATTATAGATGTTATTGACACTTTATACAGGGTTCATCAATAAGATCAAAAAGATCTGCGAATCGGTCTGTTTCCATTGTGGAAAGCTATTGCTCGATGAAGTAAGTATCAAAAGTACAGAAACAAGTTTGTTTCTTCAATTTTGCTTACGAACTTTATGAAGAGCAACCCTGCCTTTGCTCAGGCTATCACAATTCGTGACAACAAGCGACGCTTTCAGGCTGTATGGTCTTTATGCCGCGGTAAAATGGTATGTGAAGGCGATATACATATGGACAATGAGTACGGTCAAAATGGAGACATCAAGCCTCCTCCAGTTTCACATGGTGGTTGTGGTAATGCTCAACCCGTCGTTCGACGTGATGGTCTTAAACTATGGGGTACTTGGAAAAAAGATAAAAACTCAGAGGACAGTGACCAACCAGAAAAAAGGCAGCTCCTTGCTCAAGAAATTCTTAATGTCTTTAAGCACATCTCCGATGAGGACATTATTAGAATGGGGCTTAATCAAGATTATGCTCGACCCGAATGGATGCTAATAACTGTCTTACCTGTTCCGCCTCCTCCTGTACGTCCCAGTATCGCCATTAATGACACGGCAAGAGGGGAAGATGATCTTACCTACAAACTTGCAGATATTCTCAAAGCAAATGCCAATGTTCAACGATGTGACCAAGAAGGCGCTCCTGCTCATGTTGTCAATGAGTTTGAGACACTTCTACAATTTCATGTGGCTACATATATGGATAATGATATTGCTGGTCAACCTCAGGCTCTGCAGAAGTCTGGTCGTCCTGTCAAGTCAATTAGAGCTCGTCTAAAGGGTAAAGAAGGTCGATTACGTGGAAACTTGATGGGTAAACGTGTTGATTTCTCAGCTCGAACAGTCATTACTGGTGATCCAAATTTAGCTCTGGACCAAGTTGGTGTGCCTCGAAGTATTGCTCGCACCTTAACATACCCCGAAGTCGTTACTCCATACAACATTCACAAGCTAACTCAGCTTGTACGTAATGGACCTGATGAACATCCTGGTGCAAAGTACGTTATCCGTGATACTGGAGAGCGTATCGATTTGAGATATCATAAGCGCGCCGGTGACATTAGATTGCAATATGGATGGAAAGTTGAACGACATATCGTGGATGATGATCCTGTATTATTCAATCGTCAACCTTCCTTGCATAAAATGTCTATGATGGCACATAGAGTCAAAGTGATGCCTTATTCAACATTTCGACTGAACTTGTCTGTTACCTCACCTTATAATGCAGATTTCGATGGTGATGAAATGAATCTTCATGTTCCTCAGTCTGAAGAAACAAGAGCTGAACTCTCTCAATTATGTATGGTACCCCTTCAAATTGTCTCGACCCAATCCAACAAACCAGTTATGGGAATTGTTCAAGATACCCTTTGTGGTGTACGCAAAATGACCCTGAGGGATTCTTTTATTGGTTACGAACAAGTCATGAATATGCTCATGTGGGTACCTAATTGGGATGGATTAGTTCCTGAGCCTGCAATTGTTAAACCAAAGCCATTGTGGACAGGAAAGCAACTTCTTTCAATGGTTATCCCTAAAGGTATCAATTTGCAGAGATTCGATGAAAATAATACCCTACTTAGTCCAAAGGACAATGGTTTACTCATTGATAATGGTGAAATCATGTATGGTGTTATTGACAAGAAAACTGTTGGCGCTACAGGTGGTGGGCTGGTTCATACCATTATGCGGGATAAAGGGCCCTATGTTTGCCGTGATTTTTTTGGTGGTTGTCAAAACGTTGTTAATTATTGGCTTCTCCATAACGGATTCTCCATTGGTATTGGCGATACTATTGCTGACGCTGACACAATGCGAGATATTACCACCACAATCACTGAAGCAAAAGATAAAGTACAAGAAATTATTGCCGAAGCACAGAGTAACAAAATGGCGCCGGAACCGGGTATGACACTTCGAGAATCCTTTGAACACAGAGTCAGTCGAGCACTTAACCAAGCTCGTGATACCGCCGGTCGATCGGCAGAAATGAGTTTGAAAGATACCAATAATGTCAAACAAATGGTAGTTGCGGGTTCAAAAGGTTCATTCATCAATATTTCACAAATGTCTGCTTGTGTAGGTCAACAAATTGTTGAAGGCAAAAGAATTCCGTTTGGATTCAAGGATCGTACATTACCACATTTTACAAAAGATGATTATAGTCCAGAATCTCGAGGATTCATTGAAAACTCTTATCTTCGAGGTTTGACACCTCAAGAATTCTTTTTCCATGCAATGGCTGGTCGTGAAGGTCTTATTGACACTGCTGTTAAGACTGCTGAAACTGGTTACATCCAGCGTCGTCTGGTAAAGGCTCTTGAAGATGTCAGTACGCAGTACGATACCACTGTTCGAAATTCTTTAGGTGATGTTATTCAATTTGTCTACGGTGAAGATGGTCTTGACGGAACATCGGTAGAGAAGCAGTCAATCGATACTATTCCAGGGTCGGATGAAGCATTTGAGCGAAGATACCGAATTGACCTTATGGATAGGTCTAAGGGACTTCGTCCTTCGCTCTTGGAGTGTGGTATGGATATTATCAATGACATGGATGCCCAAAAGGTGCTTGACAGGGAATACAATCAATTACTCAGCGACCGAGAGTATATCCGCACTACAGTTTTCCCTAATGGTGATCATAATTGGCCTTTGCCTGTCAATATTCGACGTATTGTTCAGAATTCACAGCAGATCTTTGCCATTGATCGGCGAAAACCTAGTGATCTTACCCCAACAGATATTGTTGAAAAAGTTGAGGAATTAGTCAGAAGTTTGACTGTGATTCGTGGAAGAGGTAGACTTGCACAAGAGGCACAGCAGAATGCTACTTACTTATTCCAGTCTCTACTTCGATCCCGATTAGCTGTTCGGCGAGTTATTGAAGAATATAGACTCAATAAAATTGCATTTGATTGGGTTGTTGGTGAGATTGAAGCCCAGTTTGCTAAATCTGTTGTCAATCCTGGCGAAATGGTTGGCGTTTTGGCTGCTCAATCTATTGGAGAGCCTGCTACTCAAATGACTCTCAACACTTTCCATTATGCTGGTGTATCTTCCAAGAATGTCACGCTTGGTGTTCCTCGACTTAAAGAGATTTTGAATGTTGCTAAAAACATAAAGACTCCAGCTTTGACTGTATATCTTAAACCTGAAATTGCATCCGATATTGAAAAGGCTAAGGTTGTTCAGAGTTCTATTGAACATACAAGTCTCAAAACTGTCACATCTGTCACAGAAATCTACTATGATCCTGATCCAAGATCAACAGTCATTGAAGAAGATATGGACACTGTGGAGGCTTACTTTTCTATTCCTGACGAGACCATTGAGGCGAATATTCACAAGCAGTCCCCCTGGCTACTTCGTTTGGAGCTTGACAGAGCTAAAATGCTGGACAAACAATTGACTATGAGCCAAGTAGCCAGTAAAATTACTGAGACATTTGGAGATGATCTTTTTGTTATGTGGTCTGAAGATAATGCTGATAAACTTATTATCCGATGCCGTGTTTTACGTGAGCCTAAATCACTTGATGAAGAAATGGATGCGGAAGAAGATCAGATTGTTCGTCGTATAGAGTCACACATGCTCGATTCCATTTCGCTGCGCGGTGTGGAAGGCATTTCTCGAGTCTTCATGATGGAGCATAAACGAAATATTCCCGATGCTACTGGTGAATTTAAAACGTCTATGGAGTGGGTTTTGGAGACTGATGGAATCAATATGGCTGAAGTCATGGCTTTGCCTGGTGTTGACCCATACCGTCTCTATTCAAATTCATTCGTCGAGGTTCTTTCTGTTTTAGGAATTGAGGCTACTCGAAGTGCCTTATTCCAGGAAATTCTAAATGTCATTGCTTTTGATGGTAGTTATGTCAATTATCGACACATGGCTCTCCTTGTTGATGTTATGACA
This sequence comes from Trigonopsis californica, assembly GCA_030574475.1. Lineage (NCBI taxonomy): Eukaryota > Fungi > Ascomycota > Trigonopsidomycetes > Trigonopsidales > Trigonopsidaceae > Trigonopsis > Trigonopsis californica. Next base: position 42,065 of record JAJMFC010000010.1, read on the forward strand.
TCTCGAGGCCACTTGATGGCTATTACTAGGCATGGAATTAACCGAGCTGATACTGGTGCTCTTATGAGATGTTCATTCGAAGAAACTGTTGAAATTCTTTTGGATGCTGCTGCTTCGGCTGAGCTGGATGATTGCCGAGGAGTCTCAGAGAACATCATGCTTGGTCAATTGGCACCTCTCGGAACTGGCGGTTTCGATGTTATGCTGGATGACAAGATGTTGAGTACATTACCTGTTGATTATTCTAGAGTTGGCATCAGTGAGAAAGTTAAGGCAGGAGTTACAAATGGTGGATCTACTCCCTATGATGGCAGATCGCCTATCTACGATGATATGTATGTTGGATCTCCCGATCCGATGGCCTCATTCTCTCCAATTGTTACATCTGGAGCAGTTGATGAACGTGGAGGATTTTCTGAGTATGGTGGAGGTCTTCAGAGCCCATACGGCGCAGGAGCAGCAGGATATGCATCTCCATTTGCTGCCTATGGAACAAGCCCTACGTCTCCATCTTATTCACCTTCATCCCCTACCTATTCACCAACTTCGCCTGGTATTGGGGGGACAAGCCCCTTTGTTACTTCTCCAAAGATGTCGCCAACATCTCCGGCTTACTCACCAACATCTCCATCTTACTCCCCAACATCTCCTTCTTACAGTCCTACAAGTCCTTCTTATTCACCGACTAGTCCATCTTATAGTCCAACGAGCCCGTCATACTCACCGACTAGTCCATCATATTCACCGACTAGTCCATCTTACAGCCCAACGAGCCCATCATACTCACCGACTAGTCCTTCATACTCTCCAACTTCTCCGTCTTATTCACCTACCTCTCCATCTTACTCTCCGACATCACCCTCCTATTCTCCGACATCACCCTCATATTCACCTACATCTCCGTCATACTCTCCAACTTCACCATCTTATAGTCCTACCAGTCCGGCATACAGTCCTACAAGCCCAGCTTACAGTCCAACAAGTCCGGCTTATAGTCCAACCAGCCCATCCTACTCGCCTACCAGTCCTGCCTACAGTCCGACTAGTCCAAAGTACAGTCCAACTTCGCCTCGACAGAATGGTGACAAGTAGTGTGGCATTTTTATTTCTGTACAGGTGTCACCTTGCTCCGTTTTTTTCTTTTTGCGTTATGCTTCAGTCTTTAGGGGAAAACAACAACCAAAAAAAAAAAAAAAAAGAGAGAAAACTACTACTACATATCCACCCTACGGAAGAAAGAGAATTATAATTATACATTGGGTCACGAAGACAAATAAAGGAGAGAAAAAAAAAAAAGAAGAATATTAAAAAAAAAAAATATCGACTAAGACAAAAAAAAAATTTCTTTTTAACTAAATTAAAAGCTACAGAGTTATAGGATGGATGAAATATCAAATTTGGACCTTTGTGGTTAATGTACTTTACTTTTTTTTTATAATTTTTTTTTGAATTTTCATGTAAAAGCAGATAAAAGAAATAATCGCATAGATTCTATTCACAACGCGTTTTTACTACTGGAGTAGTTAATGTTACATCCGTTGTTGCGGGGCTGGCTGACGTCATGGCCGTTTGGGCTACTTTGACAAGTTCTCCCAATTGGATGGAAAGACTCGTTTTACTGATGATGTGATGCAGGATTATATAAGCGGACAAATAACACAACGATAAGTCAAACAAAGCGGGACAAGACAGCTTTAGCTCTTTCGAAGAAAAACATTACAGACAAGATCTAAATGTCGTTTATCAGAACTCAAAGGATTCCCGGCCTTGTCCGATTAGGTCGTGCTGCTTTCGCCCGTCAGGTATGTGTATCTTTTAAACCTTTGTCCTAAAATAGATTTGGAGCTGACAATGAAGACAACATTAGACACCCAGGCGTTTCAATTCTACACAGACTGTAGAAGGTAGTCAAACGGGCAAAGGGACGAGTGCTTCTTCTCCTTCTCCTCCTCCCCCTAAGCCCAAGTCTAACTCGAGCACACTCATTGGAATCACCGCTCTAGCCGCAGCCGGAGGTCTTGCTTATTATTATTATGGTGGCAGTGCTGCTCCAGTGAAGACAGTTTTCCCTGCTGAAGGTGGAGGATTTGTCGATCTTACAGTTGAAAAGATCATTCCCCAAAACCACAATGTCCGACTATTTAGATTTGCTTTCCCTGATCCTGAAGCTATAGATGGGCTCAAGGTCTGTTCAGCAGTACTTATTAAGTTCACCGATAAAGACGGCAAGAATGTGTTACGTCCATATACTCCCATCAGTGATACAAGCACCAAGGGACACCTTGATTTAATGATTAAGCATTACGAGAATGGACCAGGTTCCAGTCACATGTTTAGTCTTAAGGAAGGAGATAAATTGGCGTTCAAAGGTCCTCTTCCCAAATATGAGTGGTCACCTAACAAGCACCCTGAAATTGTTCTTCTTGGAGGTGGTACCGGCATTACCCCCCTTTACCAACTCATCAATGCTATCCTTACCAATCCTGTAGATAAGACCAAGGTGAAACTCATATTTGGTAATATTACTAATGATGACATTCTACTCAAGGATCGACTCGATGCTCTAGCTAAACAACACCCTGAGCAATTCAAAGTCATCTATGCACTTGATAAACCACCCAAGGCTTGGCAAGGAATTGCTGGGTACATTAAGAATGATGACTTGAAGAAGGAATTACCTCCTCCTAATGCTGATAATATCAAGATCTTTGTTTGTGGACCGCCTGGATTCTACAAGGCTCTTTCTGGTCCTAAGGTATCTCCCAAAGACCAAGGTGAATTGACTGGTACACTTAAAGATCTCGGATATTCAAAGGAACAGATCTACAAATTTTAGACATTTTCTACTGTTTCTAGAAATTTTTGCACTATCTTATGATTTGCTCTAGATTCAATGTAGATAGAATTAGATTATATAAAACTGAATCTTTTCTTTTTTTCTCTAGAAAACAAAAAAAGATAAATAGAAGTTTGTGTCGCGAAATCTTTTTTGCCTTTCCCTAATTGAGATTGATTACCCGCCGCACGCCAAAGTCACGACGCGAAATCATCAACCAACCCATTTTAATTTATGAGGGACGCGGCATCTCTTTCTCTTTAAGCTCATGGCGATATTAATGAAAAATGAAAAATGAAAAGTTGAATCGAATGATGACCCTTGCTCGGTAGCTGAATTGATCTAATTTGAGCCCAAGAGGGTATGATATCGAGATGTTGGAAAAGATAAAATAATCACAGGAAACGAAAGGGAGCTCTAAAATGGTCTTTTATGGAAGAATTGGTGGAGGAAGGGCATACTCAGCATTCCTTTTTTTTTTTTCTTTTTTTTTTTTCGATGATCGGAGATAAATGTGGCTCTCTCTCTCTTAAGATACGAAAAGTTTCATCGGGCATTGAATGTCGATGAAGGTGCAGCCATTTAAGTAATTAAAAAGAATATAAACCCAAGGTAAAATTCCGGATGCCAAGCGAGTTTTCTCTTTATATTTAATTTTATTTATTTATTTATCTATTATTATCAGCATGTCGTTAACTGCAGTATCGCAAGATATCTCACAGTACTTTCGTGCGCAATTACCATCTACAATTGTTGTTACAGCACTTCAAGCAGCAGCAATTGAGCGTGGATTTTGGGATTTTATCGATGAAATTAAACACTTTTTTAATTCAGTTGTGCGAGCAATTGTACCAGTTGTATTATCAATTGCTGGTGCATTAACAGATTTATTGCGTGGATTTTGTAAATCTCAACAAGATGGATCACTACTTCATTGTGCGGCAGCAATTGTTGCTTCTCTCCTTTCAATTGTTGCAGATTGTCTTTCTGGTCAAGTTAATTTATGTCTCTCTGGCATAGCAAGGGATAGTGCTAATAGAGTAACAATTGTTGCTGGTGGTGCTCCTCAAGGATTTGGTGCAGGCGGATTTGGCGCTTCATATGGAGCATTTGGAGGAGGAGGGTTTGGTGGAGGCGGATTTAAGAGAGATTTGAACAGTTTAAATCAAACAGCAATACCCCAAAATTTAACTCTTTTATCTTATACATACAAATATCACATTGACCATGAGAATTCTCAAGTTGTCAAGGTATCTGGAGATGATGCGTCTACGAAATCAGCAAAGGTAGCTAATGCTGATCATTTACCTGCAAATGATTTCCTTCATGAGCGCATTATTGATAATACAAATGGACTTGTTCACTTTGGTGGATTTGATGAATCACTCTACAATAAGACAGTTGAATCTGGTGTAATTGAGAAAATTTATCTAACTATTCCACTTGATGGTGCAAATGATCATGTTATAGGTAAAATTACAACAGATCCAAAAGTTCATGAAGAATTTGAAACTGCTCTTCATGAACTTACTCATAGTACTCTTATAACAACTCATTGCATATGTATAAAGGATAGCAATAATTCTCACAATATTGCTCAATTATCTATAAATCATCCACAAATTATCTCGCAAGCGTGCTTAAATAAAAAGTGCAATGAGTAACTTGTGCTGATACAGCTTTCTTTCACATGCACACAATATATATTAGATTTCTTTTTTTTTTGTTATCCAAACATGGTTTAGTTCTTCTAAGTTATATATGGGTTTAAACTTGGCCCATTTTTTTAATTTTCTAAAACCTTCACAAAGTAAACCTAAACAAATTGAAAAGAACCCAAATACCCAAAAAAAAAAAAAAGTCCAGTAAAATAATGAAAAAAAAAAAAATTTAAAAAAGAAAGAACAGAAGGGAAAAAGAAAAAGGAAATTTTTTAGAAGCAGAAAATAGAAAAGAAAAAAAAAAAAAAAAAAAAGTACCATCCAGAAAGAATTGATCTGTTAAGGAGAAATAGAAGAAGAATAATGTTTTTAAATTTCTATAGATTTTTTCTTTTTTATTTTTTTATTTTCTTTTGTTCGTTATAAATCTCATTTACTGAGCGACATTTTGAGCAAATTGTCCAAGGAAATTACCGGCAGGACTGTATTCGCAAACGACATAATTACCACCAAGGCTAGGGCAATTAACTAAAGCACATCCTAATGTTGTTGTACTTTTCCAAACAAGTTGAGTATAATGACCAGTTGCTGATGAAAATGTTGGATTCGAATAATCATATGATGTATTCTCATCATACCACATATTTACAGCATCAACAGCTGAGAGTGATGTTCCCATTGCAAGATTTTCACCATATGGTCCACCAGAATGAGCGAAAACACATTTAGATGCATAAGAATTTGCATAACTAGCCAATTCATCACTCCATGTTAAGGGAGATGCATCATGGGCAGCACGGTCCTCGTTGGTCTTGTCCAGCAGAGCCTGCATATCTGAACTTAATGACGAGGAAGAAGAAGAAGATGATGATGATGATGGTGCTGAACTAGAAGTTGTTGAAGCACTTGATGGTTTAGAGCTGCTTGAACTAGTAGTTGATGGCTCACTGGAAGATGTACTGGCAGGCGCACTAGAAGTAGAAGGTGCACTAGAAGATGTGCTAGAAGAAGCAGGCGCACTAGAAGATGCGCTAGGAGAAGCAGTTGAGCTCGAAGAGGTGGTACTATCAGAATCCGCAGAGGAAGAACTCTCAGCAGAGGAAGAAGAATAAACCTTGCTAGCAGAAGAGCCAATTGGGCTAACTGTGGAACTTGAAGCCGAAGTAACAGCAGATACAAAAGCACTACCCTCTGAATTTGTGCGAGTTACATAAACGGTAACATCAGCAGTTTCGATTGCATAAACTGTGTTGTAAACGGTGACAATTGCCCGTTTCTCAAGGTCATGTCGTTTAGCAAGGTCATGTCCATGTCGAGACTGTCCAGCAGTCTCTCCCATATAGACAGCAGAGATCCCAAGAAAGGCCAGACCAAACTGTTTAGAGAGCATTATTTTTTAAAAAAAAAAAAAAAGGGAACCGAAAGAGGGTCGAGTGGGGGTTGATCAAGTTGGTTGGTGAAGAATAAAAGGGAAAGTCTATGTCTATCCTAGCACAGAGAAGGAAAAGAGTGGGCTTTCAAATAAGAAAAAAGGGAGAGTGAGTGAGTGAGTGAGAGAGAATGACTGAATAATAATATACGAGGAAAGGGGATGTCTTTCAAGGGGGGTCCCGGGTCTTCCTTTATACCAATTGAAGTGGATCCACCGGCCAGTCCAGGAAAGGCATAGTCGGGGCGATTAAACGGTAAGTTCGCGACGAGGCTGGGCGCGACAGAGACAACGGGAAAAAATAAAAGAAAAAGGTCGGGTATTGAGCCGCACATCCAGCCCAAAACAGCTACCGTGACACCTTGAATGTGTCTTGATTAGGAAGGACCCTAACAAGCCATCTCCCAATTGCAGAGTAGCGTCGCGTCAATTTGAAGAAAAAAAGGTACCGATTCTGATGAAAAATTCCAGGTCATTACCTAGTTTGGCACCAAGGGGCAGGAGGTGAAAAAAATAATAATCAATTAGAACAATGGCCGTGTAAATGAGATCGATCACTGGCATGCATGAAATACCCAAGAAGGAGCCCAGACCATTTGGAAATTGTGGGGAAAATAAATCTCAACAATTGAAGAGATCCGGCATTTTTTCTTCTTGTCTTCTATATCAGTATTAGTTCACTGTAAACCTCCCCCCACATCGATAATCGTATAGAAATTTCAAAAAAAAAAAAAGAAAAATCATGAATTAAAAAAACACGATTTTGGAGCATAAGTTGTACCTTGTTTGTATTTAGTTGCTACAACGCTCAAGGGGGTTCCTGCTGGCTCCGTTGCCGTCCTGATTTTTTTATTACCATTTTCGTCCAAATCCACCCAAGGGCGGGTCCGACAAGAAAACTCCCTTTCTTATTTTAAAGCCAAAAGGCAACTAAATCAATAAATAATCCACAACTGCAGACAATAAATTCTTTTTTGCTCAATGCAAGATCCGACTCCCTCCGCGTCCTTGCGAGCTCAAGCTCAGATCTATCCTGACGAGGCATCGTCTGATCTACGCAGACGCGTTCCAGCTACTGGCATTACAGATCTACAACTGGATGAGTCTGAAAAGGTCCTCGGTGATAATTATCGTTTTCTTGCTGAATATTGGTTTTTCTTACTGTATACTAACAAAAGGAGGAATTTTTTGAATCTTTAGGTCAAAGTCCACAAGAATGGCACTGATATTGAATCTATTATTGCTCCTATCCTCTTCACCCTCCTGTCAATTTTCACGCGCATGTACAAGATTGGAAAATCAGATATTGTTACTTGGGATGAAGCTCATTTTGGTAAATTTGGATCTTATTATCTAAAGCATGAGTTTTATTTTGATGTACATCCTCCCCTGGGTAAGATGCTTGTGGGACTTTCAGGTTGGCTATGTGGTTATAATGGATCATTTGATTTTGAATCTGGTAAAAAATACCCAGAAGAAGTTAATTATGTCTTTATGCGTATCTTTAATGCTGCATTTGGTGTTTTATGTACTCCAATAGCATATTATACTGCAAAATCACTTGGTTTATCTAAAAAGGCTACTTGGCTTGTAACAATACTGGTTACATTTGAAAATTCATATGCGACAATTAGCAGATTTATTCTTCTTGATTCAATGCTCATGTTTTTCACTTTTACAACTTTCTTTGCCCTTGTTAAATTTCAGCAATACCAAAATAAGCCATTCTCACGCAAATGGTGGATGTGGCTTGCTGCTTTGGGGTTTAATATTGGATGCGTTTGCAGTGTTAAATGGGTTGGAATGTTTGTTACTGCCACTGTTGGATTATATACAATTCATGAGCTATGGGATAAATTTGGTGATCTCAATATGAAGTATACAACTTATGCTAAACATTGGTTGGCTAGAATTTATTGCCTTATGGTTATTCCCTTTATTGTCTATGCAATCTGTTTTAAGATCCATTTTGCAATTCTGACTCGTTCAGGACCTGGAGATGCTCAAATGACTTCACTTTTTCAAGCGAATCTTGATGGATCAAGTATCACTGTTGGACCCGAATTTATGGCAATGGGTTCAAGATTTACTCTTAAAAATTCTGGTTATGGAGGTGGTTTACTTCATTCTCATGTTCAAACATATCCATCAGGATCTGAACAGCAGCAAGTTACGTGTTATCACCACCAAGACTCAAATAATTATTGGGAATTTCGTGTTGTCCGTGAAGATCAGCCATTTGATTATGATCAAGGAGATATTGAATATATTCGTGATGGAAGTGTTGTAAGACTTCTTCACACAAATACTGGAAGAAATCTTCATAGTCATATGGTTCAAGCACCAGTTACACATAAACATCGTGTTTGGGAAGTTGCTGGATATGGGAATGATACAATTGGAGATGCAAAAGATTATTGGGTTGTTGAAATTGAACAAGGACCAAGTAATAGAGATGGATTATTAACAGCACTTACAAGTACATTTCGACTACGTAATCGGGAATTAAATTGTTATTTACGTGCAGCAAATGTGAATTTACCACAATGGGGGTTTAAACAAATTGAAGTTACATGTGATTCTGATAAAAAGGATGGACATACATTATGGAATGTTGAAACAAATATAAATGATCATCTACCACAAGCTGATCGTAAAAGTCAAAAATCACCATTTTGGAGAGATTTTATGCATTTAAATGTTGCAATGATGACAACAAATAATGCATTAGTACCAGATCCAGATAAATTTGATGTTTTAGCATCAAAACCATGGGAATGGCCAATTGCACATGTTGGATTAAGAATGTGTGGATGGGAAGATGATCGGGTTAAATATTTTCTTTTACCAAATCCAGCAGTTGTATATCCAACAACATTGGCAATAATTTTAATTGGATTATTAACAATATTTTATATATTAAGGTATCAAAGATCAATTAAAGATTTAAATATAAATGAATTAAATTTTTATATAAGAGGAGGAATTTATCCATTAATTGGTTGGGCATTTCATTATTTAACATTCTTCCTTATGGGTCGTGTTACTTATGTTCATCATTATTTACCTGCAATGTATTTTGCAATACTCGTTTATGGGTTTTTAATTGATTTTATTACAAGAAAATATTGTAATAAATTTTTTACAATTTTATTATTTGGATTCCTTTATTCAATTATTATTGGATTATTCTTTTATTTCTCTCCAATTACTTTTGGTATGACTGGTCCACATACAAATTATTCTTATCTTAATTGGATAAAAACATGGTGGATATGAAAAGTTGTTGTTGGATGTTTGTGAAAAAAAAAAAAAATAAAAAATTTATTAAATGAATGAGTGAATGAAATTTTCAAAGATCTACAAGAATGAGATTTAAAACAAAAGGAGGGTTCAAAAAGACAGAAGAAATTAAAAAAATGAGAGATCCCTTTATTATGTAGGATGGGGCTTTTTTTCTTTTCATTTTAATGAAGTTCTTTTTTTTTTTTTTAGTCATTTTCCCCTATTTTTCCCCTCATTTTCATCCTTTACATTTTTTTTTTTAAACCTAATAGAAATATTCTTATTTTATTTTTCTTTCTCTTATGCAGCTGATATAGTTGGTCTGAGTTGCAAAATCTGTGCTTCAAGTTGTTGACGTGTTCTAATTGGAATACCACATTCAGTACCACGACAAATATGAACAATACATGAAATTTTATCTTCTCTTGTATTATTATTATTCTTGTTGTATTGATTATTTGAAATTGTCTTGTAAAGTGATGATATCTCTTGTAACCATTTTGTAGATCCTGATGTTGCTAAATTAACAATTGTTGTATTAACAAGGTCTGGTCCTGGTTTTAATAGATTTAATGCATCTGCCAATGTTAAAATATCTCCCTCTTGTGATTCAATTGACCCCTCTTGATTTGATCGACTAATAACTATACTTGCAATTCCATTATTAAGTTTTTGAATAATATGTGGTATAAATGAACTAAATCCATGTGGTCTTGCACTAATTTCTGTTTGAAATGCTGTAAATGTTTTTGATCCATAATCACTTAATTCTGTATCAACAATCATTGATCCAAGCCTTGATAAATTTTCACATGTTATTCCATTTGCTGATGGTTCAACATTATCCATTGAATTCTTCATATTCACAATAACATCACTTTCCTTATTATTAATTGGATTCGTAAAGAATCCACCATTATCTTTATCCCAAAATTTATCAATTTGCTTACGCTGTAATTCTAATGCCCATCGCAAGTATCGCTCATCAAATGTAGCTTCATAGAGTTGAAGTAATCCCCATACCATATAAGCATAGTCCTCATTGAGTCCCGGGCCTGATTTAGGGGAAGACGTCCCCATTTTGCATATACGCATCAATTCTCCTGTCTCACTACTGTATCCTGCCTCCTTGACAAATTCCGCAGTAGCAACTGCTGCCTCAAGTGCTTGTTCAGATAAATCTTCCAAATCTTCAGGCCTCTGTTCAAGACGAATATGCTCTCCTTCTCCACGCGGAGCAGCCTCTCTCGCGCTTTGTGCAGCAATCGATAATGCAATTGATGCCTTGGCACAAGCTCCAAGTGCCATTCCATTCCATCCTGTAACAATCTTATCATCCAACTCAGGCGGTGGTTTGTTCTTGATTCGATACTCAAGAAGTTTCCGCTTTGTCTTTTCCAACATTTCCAAAATTTGATCAGGAAATTTACCAAATGTAAGCGAAAGTTGAGAAGTAGTCGTCACCTCTGAAAGGATATTTTCATTCTTTAATTCCCCCTGAATATCATAATCAGGATTCACATTACCATAGTCGCGAACACCCCAAAATTCTCTTGCAACATCTCCAAGTACTCGATCATTGACAGCTTTTTCAAACTCAGATGCTGTCCATACATAGTAAGCACCTTCTTTCTTCTCTTTAGATTTGAATGTAGGGTATGAATCTGCGTCATGAGCAGAATAAAATCCACCACCCTCGTGAGCTAATCCTACTGTCTCTTTACTAGTCATGTACTGAAGAATGCTTTTGATACCATCAAGACAAAATCCTGGATGTTCTTGGTCAAATAGAAAACAATCTGTATATGCGCTAAGTAAGTTGGCTTGATCATAAAGCATCTTCTCAAAGTGCGGTAAGTGCCAATCTGCAGTTACAGAGTATCGTGCAAATCCATGTCCAATTTGATCGTGTATTCCACCAGCAAGCATCTTGTCAAGGGTCAGCTTAACCATTTCGTTCGCTGATGGTTCATTTTCCTTGGTTTCTACTTTCTCAGGAATAGACAGGAGTGAGTTATACTTGGATAGAGTTGAAAGATGGATTGGTTGAGGAAATTTCGGCGCCTGACCAAATCCTCCATACTTTGGATCAAACGTTTTATGGAAATACTCGAGATAATCAGACAGGATAGTCCCATCGATTGGCGCTACCCCAGCAACGTGCGCCTCAGGGCCAGGTCCAATATTTTCCTTAATCTGCCTAAGAATATCCTGAGCTGAATCCTGACAACTTTGCTTTTCAGTCTCCCACACGTTGGCAATTCTCTCCAAGACGGTCTGAAAAGTTGGTCCAGCTCTTCCCTTGAAGGCATTAGGACCAGGCCAATAAGTACCACCAAAGAAAGCCGCTAAAGATTTAGGATCTAAAAACACATTGAGAGGCCATCCACCCCGCCCAGTCGTTGCCTGGACGTAGAGCATATACACAGCATCAAGATCTGGTCTCTCCTCTCGGTCCACCTTGACAGGTACAAAATGCTGGTTTAAAATTGCAGCAATTGAAGAGTCTGAGAAGGACTCATGTTCCATAACATGACACCAATGGCATGTATGATATCCAAAGCTAGCAAATATTGGCCGATCTAATTCTCTTGCTATTTCAATTGTCTCGGTCGTCCACTGTTGCCATGCGACAGGATTCTTACTATGAGCCCTAAGATATGGACTAGAAGCTTCTGCAAGTCGGTTCTTGAGAGTACTCATGAGCACGTTTGCACTTCTCATTTTGACATCCAGGCAGAGTTGAAATCCTTCGAGATCATCCATCGTCATCGTCAATTGGGAGATGAGATGGGATGAATCAACGTCACGTGACGATATAAAAACAGGTGCTCGCTGAAGAAACCCCAGTTTAACTGGTGAAAGAACGATCCCATTCTAAAGTAAACAAAAATTATAACGATCTGAATTGCAGTATAGCCTTTTAATTATCATAGATTACAATGCAGAGTAGAAACTGTTTTCCTTGTTAGTAATTATCTTTAGCTTGAATTGACTTGGCATTTCTCCGGGGAAACGGTGGGAGAGATATTCTAATACTGAAATGAGTTACCCTCTTCTACCCCAGATTTTTTCCCGCTCGTGTTTCTCCTTTCTGCCGAGTAAGCAATTCTCATGAACTTTACAGACCTATAAAAACAATTATAATTCCTGATTTTTTATCCATTTTCCTTCACAGTTTTTTAACGAGATGCCGACTCAGACGCAAGTTCTCGGTGACTCACCAGTTAAGGGTGGTGTAACGTTTGCTCATCAAGACTCACTCAAAAAGTTACCCATCCCAGTCCTCGAGGATACATGCACACAGTACCTGGCAGCTGTAAGACCTCTGCAAACCCCTTATGAATTTGAAGATACAAAAGCTGCTGTCGAAGAATTCCTCGAGAATGAAGGTCCCGAATTACAAGAAAGACTCTTAAAGTATGCTAGTACCAGATCTAGTTATATTGAACAGTTTTGGTACGACTCGTACCTTAATTATGACAAGCGTGAGTTTTTTTTTCTTGGGCCCCTTTTTCTTTATAATTAGAGTGCTGACGATATTTATGTGTAGCTGTTGTGCTTAATCTCAATCCATTCTTCCTTCTTGAAGATGACCCTACACCGGCCGCCTCCTCCCAGGTTAACCGTGCAGCGTCTATCTGTATATCTTCTCTCAACTTTATACGTGCTCTCAGGAGGGAGGAACTTCAACCTGATGATGTCCGTGGCACTAAGCTTTGTATGTATCAATACTCACGAATCTTTGGAACCGCTCGGATCCCTACAGATACCGGATGTGTGATGCAATCTGATAATACTACCAAACATGTAGTGGTTATGGCACGTTCACAATTCTACTGGTTTGATGTTTTGGACGATAACTCTGATATTATTATGACTGAGAAGGATTTATCACAAAACTTTCGTACAATTATTGAAGATGCACAAAATACTCCGATAAATGAAGCTGCAAAGGGAGCTGTTGGTGTTCTCACTACTGAAAACAGACGTATCTGGGCTGGAGTAAGGGATCTTTTAACTGCAGACGAAAATTCTAACAATGCCCGCTGTCTCAAGATTATCGATACTGCTCTCTTCATTGTTTGCTTGGATTACGCTACACCAGAGACAACTGCTGAACTCGCCCAGGAGATGCTTTGTGGAACCAATGTCATCAGTAATGGTATCCAATGTGGTACATGTACTAATAGGTGGTATGACAAATTGCAGATTATTGTTACTGCTAATGGAAGTGCAGGTATCAATTTTGAGCACACGGGCGTTGATGGACATACTGTACTACGATTTGCCTCAGATGTTTACACTGACACCATTCTGAGGTTTGCAAAATCGATCAACGGATTTTCTCCATCTCTATGGAAAACACAATCCCCTGATCCCTCCAAGAGAGACCCAGCTACATTTGGCAATGTCACGACGACTCCCCATAAGTTGGAATGGGAAATGATTCCTGAATTATCAATGGCTTTACGATTTGCAGAGTCTCAACTTGCCGATCTAATCCATCAGAATGAGTTTAAAGTTCTCGAATTTGATGGGTTTGGAGCAGACTGGATTAAATCAATGGGGTTCTCTCCGGATGCATTTGTACAGATGGCATTTCAAGCTTCTTACTATGCTCTTTATGGTCATGTTGACTGCCTTTACGAACCAGCCATGACAAAACAATTTCTCCATGGTAGAACAGAAGCTGTTCGCCCCGTGTCTCAAGAGTCGCTCAACTTTGTTCGAAAGTTTTGCGAGAATGTCCCCCCTCAGCAAAAGATTGAAGCTTTAAGAGCAGCATGTGATAGACACGTTGCAATTACGAGACAGTGCTCCAAGGGTCTAGGCCAAGACAGACATCTCTATGCATTGTTTTGCATTTGGCAGAGGTTTGCAGATGAAGTTGTGAATGAGAATGAAGCAGCTGCTAATGCCGCTGCGACGACAGATGGAGAAGATGGTACTACTACTACTGTTAATAGTGATTTAGGTGGCACTAATGGTAAGAAAGCTAGTGCCGCAAGACGGGCAAGTACAACAAATACACCGGAATTACCTTCAATCTTTGCGGACCCTGGATGGGATAAGCTCAATAATACACTGATCAGTACGAGCAATTGCGGCAACCCATCTTTACGACTATTTGGGTTCGGACCCACAAGTGTAGCTGGGTACGGAATCGGGTATATTATTAAGCAAGATTCTATTTGTTTTGGGGCAGCATCCAAACATAGGCAGACTCAGCGATTCCTTGATACACTTCAAAACTATTTAATTGAGGTTTCAAATATGCTACGTCTTCTTAGTCCTGCTAAAGCAAGTGGAACACGAGCAAGATCTCCAGACCGAGTTAAGAGGCGGCCAACGTCTCATCGATACGGACGAGTTGTTACAGGAACATCAACACCACGATTAGATGAAGCCACACCAAGTGCTGTAAAGGGAGATATGCTTAGTGGATATGGATACTTTGATATGGGAGAAATGGAAGTGTTACTCAGAGATATTGGTGCAAATAAATCTGGTGTAATCACTCCACGAAGTGCTGGTCACCCTCATCATCATCATGCCCGTAGAGTGAATGATTTCAGGCGCGAAGTCAGTCGCAAGCTCAAGCTCAGCGATGCTTAATTTATCTTTTTTTTTTTTTCTATTTTTTTTGTTTTATGTTACGGGAGAATGCAAAGAAATAATGAATTTATCAAAGCAACGAAAAAAACAAATCATGTACTGTTAAAATTGGACAAAATTTTTTTTTTCCTTTTTCTTTTCTTTTTACAACCGGACATCAGCGCAAACGTAGGGTATCGTAAAGGAGACAAGATCATCAGCAACCTGAGGAGCATAAGTATTGTTAACGGAGTGTGTATCGAATACACGATGACAATCAAACCAATTAAAATTAAATCGATTAAGAATATTATTCGATTTAAATAATGCCCTATCCCGAATCAATGTAAGAATTTCATGTTGTGTCAAAAGACCTCCAGCTGGGACCATCATGCTGGTTGTAGTAGTAGTAGTATTATTATTATTATTAATGGGGATATATACAGTCGGTGTAAGAAAATGCCAGTTGTTTAAGCTCAATAAAGGCTGTCGAGTCAATATATGACAAGAAATAGCTAAAATTATAAACAAGAGAGTACAGCATATACTAATACACACATTAACCAGAATACATATTATTAGCGTTCTAGAAGATAAATATAAATAAATAAAAAAGAAAAAAAAGTTATGCCTACCAAGGCTTTTGCTGCACAAGTACACTGATAATGAAGATGAGCATAAAATGTGGAGATCCATTCTCAAAGACTGGTAATAGAATCAATGGTGCCAATCTACGTAAACACCTCATATTTTTACATCAAAAAAGTTGGTTTTTATTAGTTTTTCACCGCCATCACCACCCAAACAACTACTCTACAAACTTCAGATGATCCCAGCTTAAAGCGCCCGCTCTGATTCCAAAAAAAAAAAAAATAAAAAAAACAGAAAGAAAGAATATGCAGCAAGATAATAATAATAATAATAATCCAGCGTCGTCTTTATTCGGTATTGACAAGGAACAAGAAGATAGAGCTAATATTAACAGCAATGCATCTTCTCTCCTCTCAAGCTTTAACCGCCCATCATCTAGTCATCAACAATCTCCAAGGACCACTAGTGCTAGTCCTCGTCCGTTACCATCCAAGAAGGCTTCAGCTGCAAGTTTGATGGCAACTTTGTTGGGTACTGGGCCTGGCCGAGCAACTCCAGAGGATCATCGTGTCCGTGCTTCCAGTCCTAGCAGTGGTAACAGTAGCGGGATTCAATCGCCGCCACTTACAGCTCCCACTGCACCTGCTCCGCCAGGTAGAGCAAACTCGTCACTATCATCACTTTTATCTCTGCTTAAAGATCAGCATCAACCAGCACCAGCTGAGTCCCCATCATTAGGTGTATTATCACCACCACCGCCAACTAAACAGGAAAATCTGACTCCTGTACCCCCGGCTACCTCGCACATTGGCAGGGTAATCGATACCTCCCGTCCTAAGGTAGTTCTACCCTCTGACGTTGCACCTACCGCTTTTCTCGAATCTGAATGTGACCCGATATCCAATACTGCTCTTCGTGAAAGACAGCAGGAATTTCGTGATATAATAGCTTCTACCGAGGAATATGTCTGTTATCCTCTTTCTAAACGTGAGCCTATTTTTGAATTTCTTGTGAAATCAAAGTCTAACTAATCGATATATTTTCTTTTCTTTTCTTTCATTCATTCAGCTGGCACAATTCGCTTGATTCGCCAGGACGATGTGGCTACAATTAGTCTCAAAGAGCATGAGCCTAGCAAGGTAATAGATTTATCTTTTTGCCAACAGAGATCTCTCAGCACCAGTGCATTGTTGGCATCGACGACTGAATCTGGAGAAGTCATTGTCTGGGCAATCTCTCAACCATTTGGCCGCCCTTATTCAAACAACTCACAAGATGCCCCGTCTGATGAAGAGCTTGAAGATGATGGGGATCAAGATAGCAAAGTACCTAAACCAGAGGGTAAAGTGGTTTTACGTATCAAGAATGATACTCACGAGCATGTGACATTTACAGGATTTATTGGTAGCGATTATCTATGTATTGCAGTGGGCAATAAGGTTCTCATTTATACAATTGATGTTTCTGCTTTCAACCCTGTCAATTTATCGCAGTATTTGCAGCAATGTTATGCTGTAATTGAGGAGGATAATTCCAAGCAAGTCGAGTCGGTGTCAATCTCACACAGCAGACACTTTGCAGTTCTTGATATTGCCAACTCTGTTTCTGTATATACATTGGTAGCTCCTACCAGTTCTACAGCTACACGTTGCCGCCTAGATTATACAGTGGACTTTTCATCTCTCTTGAAAGCACAAGATTTGTGGTTATATACTACCGAGGTTAATGGGAACCCCTGTGATGGAATAATTTTAGGGCTCCAAGGTAATAGAGAATTTGCCCTATGGAATTCTGAAACGCAAAGGGTAGAACAGCTCATTTCTTTACCTCCTACGGATTATAATGGCCCTCTTTGCAATATTGGTAAACTTGATGGAGCAATCAATGTTTTTGTTGTATATGATATTGGCCGCAATAGTTTCTTTTTGTTCCATCTTGGAGGTAAATTTGCCAATGTGTCTGAATATGAAGAGATTGGATTTTTCCCAAATCAATCAGTATTATCATTTGAGACTCTTAATCCAGCAGATTCAGAACGCCATAGTTATGAATTATATGTTTGCTGTTCAACTGGGTACCGAATTATTGCTGTACCATTACACAAGGCAATATGGAATTCAAAGGAAACTGACATATCTATACCGAAAAAAGTTGAATCTGTTGATGACGGGATGATACAATCTACAAAGTTCCCCGCTGTAACTAGCTCAGGTCTAATTCAGTCGCCAGGCAAAATCACATTAAGTCGTCCCTTGTCCACTTTTGGAATTGAAGCGCCCGAGGTTAAAAAGCAACAAGAGAAGCCAGCAAAAGCACAACCTCAAGATGCAACTTTGGAGAATCTTGAAAAAACAATGAGAGCTGTATCAGTGGATGCAACGGATAGAGCAAGACGGGAGCGAGAATATCTAGTCAAAACTATTCGAGATACCCAGTCAAACTCATTCCAAAAATGGTCTACGCAGATTGATGGAATTGTCGATAAGGCAGTTCGCCAGCAAATTTCTACTAAATTACAGCCATTACTTAAAGAACAAAATCAGCGTATTGATAAGCTTTCAGGGGAACTAAGCCGAACAATTAGTGCACAAGTATATTCGAAATTAGCAAATCATCAAGATGAAGAGATAGGTGCTTTAGCAAAATTAGTACAAACGCATGGAGAAGCACAAAATATGGCATTTAAACATATGCATGACTCATTTGAGCGTATCAAGGAAGAAGGGCAGCAACGAGAAGAGCGACTAATTCAACAGTTGTCGGAAATTCAAGCTCAAGTTTCGAAACTACAACAACAACAACAACAGACCCAGGCTAAACCAGAACAAGTAGCAACATTCATTAGCAGTCCTACAGCAAGTTCAAATTCTCAACTATCTGGTGCGACTCCTATTCCTGAAAGTGCTAGTGCCAAGGAATTACAAGATTTACTTGAAGCCAAGGATTATACTGGAGCTATATTCAAATATGTGAATGGTAGTCAGGGACATGATGAGGAAGAACTATTCCAAATACTTAAAAAGTACCCATTTGATAAATTTGCAGGAGATTTACGTCAATTACTTTTATTAAGTGTGATTACTGTTGTTGCTGAACATTTACAAACGTCATCAATAGATATTGATGCAAGATTAAAATGGATTAATATTGGACTTAAAAATCTTGATGTTAAAGATACAATTATACTTCAACATGGACCAGAAATTCTTGATAGTTTATTTAAAACTCTTACAAGTATTAATGGATCACAAAGATCTGAAGCACTTGATGTTGCACGTACGGTAAAGGCTTTAAAACTTGTAATGAGGAATAATAGTCAAAAGTGAATTATCAACAAGGCAAACTAGCCCTTCTTGTAAGTTAGAATGAAAATTAAAATGAAAATATGAAAAAATTAAAACCACACAAGTTGATGCGATTAGGGCGTAAATATCATTACCGTTGTTACATTTGTGTAAAAAGTCCCAAGTTAACAAACAACCCACCACCACAATTTAGAGAAGAAGAAAAACAACAACAGCAAGGCTCTTGTCGACGACCTCGGAAAAGAAGTGAAAGGAAATTGTTAAAAAAAAATATAATAACAAATCAGAAACAACCGACATGACTGATTTTATTGGATCTCGGATATCACTCATATCCAAAAGTAATATCAGGTATGTTCTTTTTTAAAGGGGTGGAAGGGAAAAAAAAAATTTTTTTTTTCTTGTTGACCCACGGGGTGGGGTTTGGTTTAATATATATTCTCGTGTCTAACCCATAGAAATATTCAAATAGATATGTTGGAACTCTTAGTGATATAAATTCAGATGAGTCGACAGTATCGCTGAGGAATGTTCAGTCATTTGGCTCTGAGGGCCGACTTAATAATCCTGAACGCGAAGTTCCCCCATCAGGTAAGCAAACAACAATCATTGTTTTGGTTTTTTCTTCTTCTTGTTTTACTGACTATGTTGTTGAATAGATACTGTTTATGAGTTTATTGTCTTTCGGGGCTCTGATGTTCAGGACTTGAAGATTGAAGAAACTGCTCCATCCCCTATTGAAAAGCCAGCCCCCCCAGTTGACCCAGCTATTTTGCAAGTGAGTTTCTTTTTGTTGATAATTTTTATTTCCATTGAGGCTCCTGCTTTTTATATGATGAAGTATTTTTCGGATGTAAAAAACTTTATTGTTACTTTTTCCGAGTTGCGCTTTATATTATGCAGATATCTCCGTTGCCTTCCTTCTGATTCAACTTTGGAGCCTCTTTTTTTCTTTTTTTTTTTTCTCTTGCTTTCTCTTGCGTTTATTGTCCTGTGACTAACTTCTGGGTTTTTGCGCCTTTTTTTTTTAAAAAGTCCAGCAGAGCGCCTGTGCAGAATAATGGCCAGTTCAGCCAATATCCTCCACCACCGCCTCCAGGATCAGGATATTATCAGCAACAACAACAACAACAGCCTCCTCCACCTCAGTATCCTCCACCGTTTCAAGGGGGTCCTGGAGTGTATGGAGGTCCACCACCACCACCGCCAGGTTATAGACTTCCACAGGGACCTCCACAGGGGTACCCAAATCAACAACAACAATATATTAGTCCCCCACCACCACCACCTCCAGCAGCAGCTGTTCAGCAGGCACCACCAAAGTCAGCACCTAAAGGGCCATCAGGTAAATCTCGGGAAGTTGCATTTGTACCAGCAGTACCTACAGTACCGATTCCGCGAATTGCAACAGGAAATAATAAAAAGCCAGATGAGGTTGATGAATTATCAAACAAGTTGGAACAAGTCAAGACTAGTACTGAGAGTGAGGTTAATAAGAATAATAACAATACGAGAAGGGGTACAAGTAATAATAATATAATTGGAAAGCAAAAGATATTTGAAGAGGAATTTGATTTTGAGAGTAATAATGCGAAATTTAATAAAGATAATAATGAACAAGGTGGAGAATCAATAATTCCACCAGCAGAGGCAGGTACATTTTATAATAAATCATCATCATTTTTTGATAATATTTCATGTGGAACAAAGGAAAGAATTGAAGCATCAAGTAATATTCGTGAACAAAAATTTAATGATCGACAAAATGAAAGAAATTTAAATTTTGAAACATTTGGTCAAGCAAGTGTACAAAGGCGTGGTGGTGGTGGACGACGTGGTGGTGGAGGAAGGGGTGGTATGCGTGGACGGGGACGAGGAGGTCATCATCATCATCATCAGCAACAGCAACAGCTTAATAATAATAATAATAATGATACGAGTGGTAGTACGGCTACATATAGCAACAGAGCAGCAGCAGCACCTGCAGCATCTTAGAAAGGGGGGGTGAAAAAAAAAAAAAGAAAAATTTGTTGCAAGTTTCTTTTATTTTTTCTTCTTTTTCTTTTCCAAACTCCGTTTGTGTATTGTAAAATTTCAAGAGATTAATGAAAATTGGTATTTTTTCCAAGAGAAATAAAACTGGCTCTCGCGCGCGCGTAGAAGCTCAACTTGGTGATGGCGTTTAGTCCCAACCAAAACTGCCCCGGGGGGTGGAGGAAAACAAACAAAAAAAACAAAACAAGAAAGAAAGAGAAAGAAGAGAGAGAGAAAAACTTGGGGGGGGGGTGCAATATGTCAGATTCTATAGGTAAAGTAATAAACAATATTTAAAAATTATGAGAGAGAGGATTTTTTCTTCTAATAATATCTTTTACTAGATCGGGTATTTATAAAGGCAATTTCAACAGTGAAAACAATGTCATCATCAAAGACATTGAGTGGATCATTATCGAGGCCATCACCAGAGACTAGAATTAAATTATATGGATTATATAAGCAAGCAACAGGTATGTTGTAATATGGTATCAAGAAACAACATTTGTCTAACTAAAATTATTATTACCAAAATAGAAGGAAATGTTGTTGATATTGTTTGTGAACCACCACATGGTAATAGTGTACAAGATCAAGGTAATCTTGCCAAATGGAAATCATGGAAAAATTTTAATGGAATGACGAAAACAGAAGCTAAAAGGCAATATATTACATTATTAATTGAAACGATGCATTTATATGCAACAAAAACAAGTCATGCAAGGGAATTAGTTAATGAACTTGAATTTATGTGGGATCAAGTTAAGAATGTTGATGCATCATCTGATAGTAGCAATAATAGTGGTATTCATGAGCAACAATCTAGTGCTGCTGCTGTTATGGCTAAAAGAGTCTACAACTATACTCCAAGTATATTATCATCGTCGTCATCACCACCACCACGTCCAAAACTATTACATAATGATGATGATGATGATAGTAGATACATGTGGAAACATGATATAATGATTATATTACAAAATATGCAAGCGGAATTGGAAATCCTTCAAAAACAGCAACAAATTCCATCATCATCATCTAATAATAATAATAACAAGGACAATAATAATAATAACTCAATAATTATTCGTCTAGTTATCAGAATTATTAAAACTTTATGGAATTTATTTAAATATACTGTTAAAGATGCTGCATTATTTGCAATTATCTTTATATTGATAAAATATTCACATAACAACAACAACAATCTTCATCATCATATTAAATTAATAAAATCATGGATATACACAAGGATAAAAAAGATCCCATTAAGAATTTATCTTAAGTCTAATCCATAAAGCGAAAAAAAAAAAACAGCGACGAAACATGGTTTTTCTTTGTTTAATACTATTATATCATCATTATTATTTTTTTCTTTTTTTTTTTTTTTAAAAAATACATTTTTTCTTACGACGTTAATGCCATAATACTATTAACAATATCCTTATCATTATCTTTTAATGCCTTTACTGCCTTGTTATGTGATACTCCAGCTTGTGACATTACAAGTTCAATATCCTTTTCATCTAATCCTGTTGCATCAACTTCACCTTCTTCTTCTTCTTGTTCTTGTTCCTTTTGTGCATCACCACTTGATGTTGGGGCATCAGCATCAGCCTGTAAATTAGCAGCAATCTCTTGAGGACTTGGTCTTTGTTCACCACCACCACCACCAGTACTACCTTCACTTAATGCACGTAATGCAGCTGCAGATGCAGAATTTGGTGAATTAAGATCTTCAATCTTTGCTTCACCAAATACAATATATGAACCACCTGATGATTTATATACTTCAGGATTACTAATTACAAATATAATATTTCTTGGCCTTTTAAATGTAACACGATTAATTCCTGTTAATTGTTTAAGTCCTAATTTTGTAATTAATGCTCTCGCTTTCTTTTCACCCTTTGAATGAATTGAAACTGATGATCCTTCAGGGATTTCATCATCTCCATTTCCACCTCCTTCTTGACCTTCTGCAGCAGCTTCAGATGCAGCAGCAGCGGCAGCAGCTTCAGCTTCTTCTTGCTGTGTAGCTTCGGCTTCGGTAATTTCTTCAATCTTTGACATGGCTGCTGGGGTTTTCCTGAGTGGGGGAACTGTGGAAAAAAGCGTCAGCCACAAACTTGTCCAATGTTTCTGTGTAGTTTTAGTTTGTTAACCCTTTCAACAGTCACAACAATTCAAAAAAAAAAAAAAAAACCCGACGCAAAAAAAAAATCAATTTCATTCCAACCTTTTCAAAACTACATCAAAATCTATTCTCTACATTACATCATCACAAAATGAAAAGTTATATATGATTTTATTACATACATACATAGATAAAATAATAATTATTGTATTAGATTTCATCAATGTCAAATTCAACATTGCATTCATCATCAGCTTCATGCCCATAAGTATCAGTCTCATTAATCTTTGCAGTTTCAGGTAATTCTCCTTGCTGTTTAAGACTTCTTGCTTCATCAGCAGAATATCGTAAAATAACATCTGCTTGTTCATCTTGAAAATCACGTAATGATAATAAAATAATATCTCCTTGATTTATCCATACTTTTTTACGAAGTTTACCTCGAATATGTGCTCTCCGTTTAACTCCATCAAAGCATGCAGCTTCTAAACGACCATTTCCTAACATTTTCGTTACCTGAGCGTATTCTTGTTTTTGTGTTAGATTCAAAGTAAAACAACAACAACAACAACAACAAACACAAACACTAACCTTGTGATTCATCTTTGAGTTGAAGCTCCCGTTTATCATTCTCGTTCTCGTTCTTTCCTCTTCGACGATTCTGTATTTCAAAAAAAAAATCAAAAGTCAATCTTACACTGTTCGTATCTTCATCTTTGATTACTACTACCAACCTTGCCACCCTAAAAAAAAATTAAATAAAATTTCCTGGTTAATAATTTTTGCAACATAAAACACAATCCCACACTATTTTCACTTACTTTTCCTTTGTTCTTTGGCATCTTTTATCTGCTTTGCAAAGCTTACCAAACTGAAGTCGAGGACAAAGTGAGAGTTGAATGAAGAAAATAATATTTGATCTTTCTTTCTTCTTCCCAAGTCACGTGGTGAGAAATCCTAGGGGGGGAACAACAACGAAACTTGTCTCGTTTTTTCCTTTTCCCTCCATCAAAAAAAGAAAAAAAGGGATGCGCCGAGGGGTCCATCAATCTCCACCACTTCATCACCCTCATCCACAGCATCCTATACCACCATTGCATTCACCTCCTTTACAAATGTCTCAACAACCAATTGATAGTGGGAATTTTGTGCCTGCCTACATGAGTGGAGGCGGGGCTACTTCACAAAGCGATGGTGCTGCTCCACCACAGGGTAATAGATACGCGTCATCTAGCCATGATGGGTACCCTGGGTATCCAGGTGGTGGTAATAACTTCTTCAACCCGCAAACTGCGCAGATGGGATACCATATGGGTCGATCAGCAATGATGGCTGGACAGGAATATGTTGAAGCTAATTTGAATAGATATGTTCCAATGTCAAGAGTGAGGAATTTATTTCAAGTAAATAATGGATATGTTGGAGAGAAGCTTATGCTACTTATATTACCATACAGGCATAAATCATGGTCACGTCAAGTAACAGTTGGTGAAAGTGGAGAAGTATTTAAACTACCAAAGGATGATGTGAATTCACCAGACCTTTATATACCAGTAATGGGACTTGTAACATATATTGTTATAAAGAGTGTATTTGCAGGAATTAATGGGAATTTTCATCCTGAAATGTTGGGTTACCTTGCATCATTTACATTTGCATCATTAATACTTGAAATTATGATATTAAAACTTGGTTGTTATTTATTATCACCAAGTAATAATAATAACACTGGTAGTAATGATTGGCAATTTATTGATTTAGTTTCATATGCTGGATATAAATTTATACCAATTATATTAACATTATTATTAACAAAATTATTTTCATCATCATATCTTGTTAAATATGGTGTATTCATTTATTTATATTTATCTCATAGTTTTTTTTTATTAAGGTCATTAAGGTACCTTGTATTACCTGAGCATCAACAACAATTAAGGCATCGTCAAAGTATACAATTTTTATTTGTATATAGTTTTATTATTCAGTTATTGCCAATGTGGCTTATGCTATGACATAATTACAAGTTTTTTTTAACAAAGGGAAATATAATGTTGCATATATTATATTGGTGGTGGTTATTACAATTTAATCCAGTTATGTCGTCATATGTTTGTTGTTGAAACTTTGGTGCGTTAATTATTTATAAAAACTGGTTAATTATGTAATCAATCTTCCAGTATAATATATATATATTGTAAAAAAGACGTGTCTTTTTTTTAAAAGAAAAAATGGCATATCCAAATCCATTATACGCAGTTACACGTGAGTTGAATGGTGGTGTATATACATTATCAACACCATTTCTTCGATCAGGATTAATGTCATTTGGTGCAAGGAGTACATTTTTAAAATTGAATAATGATATCGCAGTTATTGCCCCAATTCCATTTAATAATGATAGTCAATTAATATTAAATAAATTAGGAGTTGGTGCAAGAGGACCAAAATATTTAATTGCACCTGATTTACAACATCATATTGGACTTGAATCATGGAAAGAAAGATACCCAAAATCAATAATTATTGGTGTTGAAGGGCTTGATAAAATTGAATCAAAAAGAAATATTAAAGTTGATATTCAAGTATTAAATTCACAAAAGAATAAATTACTTTATGCAAGTGATTTAGGATTACCCATTGAATTAGATGATGTTTTAAATTTTATTTATTTACCAAGTCATCCAAATCGTGAATTAATTACTTATTATGCACCTAGTAAATTACTTATTCAAGCTGATGTGTTATTTAATCTACCTGCAAATGAACAATATTCAGGGGTTTCACCACAAAATGATATTCACAAGGGAATTCTTTCAAATCTTGCAAATTATTGTCTTGGTGTTGATAGTATTTGGCAAAAAAGAATTCTTTATTATTTATTATTTCGTAATGATAGGAATGGAATTAATCATGTATTGAGTGAAATAAATAAACTTGATATTGATTTTGTAATTCCATGTCATGGTGATATTTTTACAAAGGATTCATTCTTGAATGCTTTTTCTTATTTTAATAATTAGCAATTTAATAAAATTTGTTTAAAATTTTAAACCCCCTTTATGAGAACCTCCTCCAAGGCAAGAACAATATCCTCATGCTTGTATAATTATATCCACGCTCGCTCTGACACCGTAACCATAAGGTTGGAGAGTGACGTATCCTCTGAATGAAGGGGTGCATATTCTCAGGATTTGTCCTCAGAGATGAGATTTCCTGTACAATTACAAGATGCAGTTTCCTTTCATCAAGTGGTATAATTCATTCCATAATACACTCTTTTGTCTCTCAAGTATGAGTTTTTGGCGTTGATTGACTTTTCAGGGCTCTCCTAAATTCAAGGTACATCACGTGAATTCTGGTGATGAGATGACAACAACAAACGTCCCCCACCCACAATGGATGAAGCGCAGATCCACAAAGTAGGACAAGCATTTCAGCAACTGCTTGACAATGTGGCTAGCCGCATCTCAGAAGTGAGTGGCGTCGTTTCTTTTTTTTTTTTTAATTTTATTTTATTTTGAGGCTGATTAGTAAAGTTCAGTTGACTAGACGCGTGGACGATGCAGCAGCACAACAACATTGTAGAATAGAGAAGCAACTCATTGAACAAGATGTCGATTTGACAATTGCATCTCTTTATCAGGTCGTTAAACAGGCTAAAGAGATGGATATCGAAATGGACAAGTTGATGCAATTAGCACAGATTGTACATGATTATGGATCGCGTATTGATGATATTGAATTGAGATTACGCGATAACAGGTTTAAACAGACGAGATAATTCTTGTTGTTGTAGTAAAAATAGCTTTACGGTTATCATCACTACCGTTGTCCCGAAGTTGTCCCCCCCGTCTGATCCGATAAGATATGGAAAAAATGAAAAAAAAAAAAAAATTGAATACGAAAAATTAGTTGAAAATAATTAACAAGTCAGATTGTTATCTCCATTTACAATACAAATCTCTAAACGTAATATTAACTCTAAAACAAAGAAAAGAAAAAAAAAAAATCCAATTACTAATATACAAGTTACGTCGGGGGTTCTTTTTTAGCTGACGTCGTAAGCAGGGAAAGGGGAGAAAAACAACAAAATTTCACACCCCAAATTCAAGTTTTTTGTTCTTTTGTGCAATATAAACAACAACAACAACAACCAAAGGGAAACCCGACCAAGAAGAAAACCCCTTAAAGTAAAGAAAAGAAAAAAAAAAAAAAAAAAAAAAAAAAAAAAAAAAAAAAAAAAAAAAAAAGGAAAAACCACGGATTAATAAATCATATTTCACTCAACGTCAATAATCTCCCCCCTTGGTCTATTGGAGAATTATCTATTTTACGACGGCAACTTTTTTTTTTTTTCTTTTCTTTTCCTTCACAATCTGGCTTGCTAAATGGCTCCGCCGACAGACCACAACTCGTCACCGCTGTCGCCAAATCATCATAATAATTTCCTTACATCTCCTCATATCCCTTTTATTCATTCAGATCATAACAATGTTAGCGATCAGAGTGATGCTGGTGGCGAGTTTGAAACCGTGTTGGAATCTCACCTTGAAGATGAATCCAAAGATAACTCAATCATGGGTACTCCAAAAATGGATCACCAAATTCGGTTTAATATCTCAGAGCAAGGTAATCATTTTTTCTTGTTGGTTTTATTATTTACTTTCTTCTAACTAATTCTTTTTTTATCAGACTCTTCCGTCCTTCCTATAGACTCATCACCTGTGCAAAAATCTAATGGCAAAGGTACAAATTTGGGCCGCAAAGTCTCTTCAAAAATAAAAATGCTCAGAATGGCTACTAGGCGTCATCCAAATGGTCGCGTTTCAAGATCAAAATCTACAAAAGATCGCCTTTCAAGTGTTTTTCATCCTAAACATCATCCTGAAGTTGAACCACCACCAAATGATCAAGATGATCAAGATCAAGATCAACAACAACAACAACACAGACCAAGACGTATTTATGTAAATATGCCCCTTCCAAAGGATGCTCTCAACGAAAATGGTCTACCAATTGTTCAATATAAACGCAACAAGACACGTACTGCAAGGTACACTCCTCTTACTTTTATACCAAAAAATCTCTTTTACCAATTTCAAACTGTCGCAAATGTTTACTTTGTCTCTGTTGTTATCCTTGGTTGTTTCTCTATCTTTGGTCAAAGTAATCCTGGTCTTTCTGCTGTACCAATTATTGTTATTGTACTCGTTACTGGTGTTAAAGATGCTATTGAAGATTATCGCAGAACCCTTTTGGATCATGAACTTAATAATACTCCAACCCTTGTTTTAACTGATTGGTATAATCCAAATGTTGCTGATGAAAATATTAGTTTATGGAGAAAATTGAAAAAGAAAACTTCTGCATTTATAATTGCTACTTTTAAATCTTTTAAACTAAAGAGAAAACTAAAAAAGCAAAGAGTAATTGATTTTAATAATAATAATCAAACGAGACATCATGATGATGATGATATTGAACGTCGAAGGAGAGAATCTGAAAATAATATCCACAATTCAATTGAGCTCTCCCGTACCGTTACTCTTCAAACTCTAGACTCTAATCAAGGACAAAGAAGATTATCTAACGATAGTGATGGTGCCCCTGCATATCGTGGTCCATCAATTGATGAGCATCTCATGGATGGTGGTGATGATGGTGATTTACTTTCTGCACCTGCAACTAAATATTCAACAAATGGATTTTTTGAACATTCAATGAATGGTGACCTTGTTGATCATTATAAACAAACTCCAGGAAAAGCTCATTTTAAAAAAAATTATTGGAAAAATGTTCGTGTTGGTGATATTGTTCGAATTCGTAATGATATGGAAATTCCTGCTGATATTGTTGTACTTTCAACATCTGATGCTGATGGTGCATGTTATATTGAAACAAGAAATCTTGATGGTGAATCAAATTTAAAAATTCGTCATGCATTACGTTCAGGACAAAGAATTCGTCATTCAAAACAATGTGAACAAGCAACTTTTTATATTGATAGTGAACCACCTGCAGCAAATTTATATTCATATTCAGGTGTTGCAAGATGGAATCAAAGGGATCCAAAAAATCCTGAAGCTCCACCTGAACCAATGTCTGAAGCTATTTCAATTAATAATATGTTATTAAGAGGTTGTACATTAAGAAATACTCAATGGATTATTGGTATTGCTATATTTACAGGTGATGATTCAAAAATTATGATGAATTCAGGGGCAAGTCCAGCGAAAAGGAGTAGAGTTTCAAAATCTCTTGTATCTGAAATTGTTTATAATTTTATATTATTATTCATTTTATGTTTTGTAAGTGGACTTGTTAATGGATTATATTGGCGTGATACAAGTACATCTGCAGCATATTTTGAATTTGGTTATATTGGTAATACACCTGCAGCTGCTGGTATTGTTACATTTTTCACTGGGGTTATATTATTTCAAAGTTTAGTACCAATTTCACTTTATATTAGTGTTGAAATTATAAAAACAATTCAAGCTTATTTTATATGGGCTGATTGTTATTTATATTATGCACCAATTGATTATCCATGTACACCAAAATCATGGAATATTTCTGATGATCTTGGTCAAATTGAATATGTATTTTCTGATAAAACTGGTACACTTACACAAAATGTTATGGAATTTAAAAAGTGTACAGTTAATGGTGTTGCTTATGGTTTAGCATATACTGAAGCAATGGCTGGTCTTCAAAGAAGGAAAGGTATTGATGTTGATGAAGAAGGTACAAGAATGCGAGCATTTATTGAAAAGGATAAAAAAAAAATGTTGAAATTAATTTTAAATTCTTATAATAATCCACAATTAGTTGATGATCAACTTACATTTATTTCAAGTGATTTTGTTGAAGATCTTAATGGAAGGAATGGATCTGAACAAGCTGATGAAAATTCAAAATTTATGATGGCATTAGCATTATGTCATTCAGTTGTTACTGAAGAATCAATTAAATATCCAGGTAGACTTGAATTTAAAGCACAATCACCAGATGAAGCAGCACTTGTTAGTACTGCACGTGATTTAGGTTTTGCATTATTGGAACGTACACAACGTGGAGTTATAATTGATGTTCATGGTATACGTAAAGAATTTCAAGTATTAACAATTCTTGAATTTAATTCAACAAGGAAAAGGATGAGTGTTATTGTTCGAAATCCTGATAATGGACAAATTACATTAATTTGTAAGGGAGCAGATTCGGTTATTTATTCAAGATTAAAAAGGGGACAACAACCAGAGATGCGTGAAATTACAAGTCAACATTTAGAAGAATTTGCAACAGAAGGGTTAAGAACATTATGTATTGCAGAAAGGGATATTTCACCAACCCTTTATAAAGAATGGGCAAAAAGTCATGAAATTGCTGCATCAGCGGTTGAAAATCGTGATGAAAAACTTGAAGTTGTTGCAGATTCAATTGAACGTGAATTAACATTATTAGGTGGAACAGCAATTGAAGATCGTCTTCAAGATGGTGTTCCACATACAATTGCATTACTTTCAGAAGCGGGTATAAAATTATGGGTTTTAACTGGTGATAAAGTTGAAACTGCAATAAATATTGGATTTTCATGCAATTTATTAGATAATTCAATGGAATTAATTGTATTTCAATCAAATGATTCAATATCACTTGAACTTGAAGTATTAAAATATTTAAATGAATATTTTGGATTACGTGGTACAGAAGATGAATTTTTACAAGCAAAAATGGATCATTCACCACCACCAGCAACACATGGACTTATTATTGATGGTGATACATTAAAAATTGCATTAGAAAGTCAAAAAATTAAATATAATTTTTTACTTTTATGCAAACAATGTAAAAGTGTCATGTGTTGTCGGGTAAGTCCAAGTCAAAAGGCTCAAGTGGTTAATTTAGTAAAGACAGGATTTGATGTTATGACCCTTTCAATTGGTGATGGAGCAAATGATGTTGCAATGATTCAACAAGCAGATGTTGGTATTGGTATCGCAGGTGAAGAAGGTCGTCAAGCAGTAATGTCATCAGATTATGCAATTGGTCAATTTCGATTTTTAGCAAGACTTTTATTAGTTCATGGTCGTTGGTCATATAGAAGATTAGGTGAAATGATTGCAAATTTTTTTTATAAAAATGTTGTCTTTACTATTACATTATTTTGGTATCAAATATTTTGCAATTTTGATGGAACTTATCTATTTGATTATACATATATTTTACTATTTAATCTTGCATTTACATCATTACCAGTTATCGTTTTAGGTGTTTTAGATCAAGATGTTAGTGATCGTGTTTCAATGGCTGTTCCACAATTATATCGAAGAGGTATTTTAAGGCTTGAATGGACAGAATTAAAATTTTGGGCATATATGATTGATGGTTGTTATCAATCAGTTATTGCATTCTTCTTTGGTTATTTAGTCTTTTATTCAGCAAATGTTGTTACAAGTAATGGATTAAAAATTGATGAATCATACTTGATTGGTATATTTGTTGCAACAACTGATATTATTGTTGTTAATACTTATGTTATATTAAATCAATATAGGTGGGATTGGTTCTCAATGTTTATTTATTCATTGAGTATATTATTATTATTCTTTTGGACAGGTGTTTATTCAACATCTCCTTATTCTGCACAATTATATCGTTCAGCACCAGAAGTTTATGGTACATTAACATATTGGTGTTATTTACTTGTTTCAGTAATAACTTGTTTATTACCAAGTTTTACATTTAAATGTATTGAAAGGTTATGGTTCCCAAAACCTGTTGATATTGTACGTGAACAAGTAAAGATGGGTTATTTTGATCATTTAGATGGTCCAGCACCAGAAGAAGGTATGGAACAAGATAGAAAAATTGCTGAAATTAAAGGTAATGATTTTGAAGAACCAGATGATCATCATAAAAGGGTATCAAGTAAAGCAAGTCGAAATGGAAGTAGGAAATCACATAAATCACATAGATCAATTCTAAGTGGAGATATTGAATCACAATCTGGATCATCACCATTTAGATTTTCAAGTGGTAGTAATCATAAAGGAAAAATTGGTCGTTTATTTGGATATAGAGATGATGGTGATGATGAACTTGAGGAACCAATTGTATCACCACATGATCAACAACAAGAAGAGAATGATGATGGATTTGAAATTGATGGAGGATCTATAAGGGATAATTCATTAACGGATATTCCATCAGTACTTGGACAACATCAAACATCACCACCACCACAACAACAATCATCATCTTCACATAGCAGAGTTGTATCATCATCAAGTGTTGTACAACCACCACCACCACTAAGTGTTGAAGTTTCAAATAGTCCATTTGGTGATGATAACGTATTCCATGAAACAATATTGGGAAGTCCTGAATGGACAAATGTTGATATTGATCATAATAATAATAATAATCATAATAATAATAATATTAAGAATGACAATGATTCAAAATTAATGAATCCATTCTTTTAAATTTTGCTTGCTTTTTTTTTTTTTTTCGTTTGCTTGCTGCTCGTTTTTTATAGAAATTATTTTCTCTCTTTGTATTTTGGTTTTTTCCATTTCTTTTTTTTTGCTTGCTTGTACAATATATAAAAAATCTTTATATACATATATTACTCCTTTGTTTTAAATCCATATAGATTCCTGACAAGTTCATAAAAATCATCATACAGAGTAAGGAAATAAATTAATGATGTGTCGTACTTTTTTAAACCATAACAATATATATTTTTTTCCATTCAACTTTACGACTCCAAAGAATACCCCTTTTTTTTTTCAACACTTCACCTCCTGATATCTTTTTTGAACCAACTGGAATTATTTACCTCACTTTATCTCACATACGT
This sequence comes from Trigonopsis californica, assembly GCA_030574475.1. Lineage (NCBI taxonomy): Eukaryota > Fungi > Ascomycota > Trigonopsidomycetes > Trigonopsidales > Trigonopsidaceae > Trigonopsis > Trigonopsis californica. The sequence continues at coordinate 74,809 of JAJMFC010000010.1, forward strand.
ATACTCATGAGTAGTCTGTTTTTTTACCTAACTGGCATACGACCGCACCCACGATTACAAACAGCTGAAAAAAAAAAAAAAAAAACCCATACCAACTTGAGACAATACGTCAAGGTGATTACAAGACGCTGACGCTGATATTTCACACAGTCTGACGTGTTTTACGAGGGCAAACTGCATCTTGAGATAACTCTTGACTATGTGTTGGCTACACCAAAAAACACTACTACCTTGTACTAATCTACGCAACCCATCATATTGACCAGGTCATTGGGGGGGGGAATAATGAGTCAACTCGTGTCGAGCTATTTTCACGTTGAAAGCTTCACTTGGTTCTGATCAACAAGGTGTCTGTCTACTGTTCTTGTTCTTTTCCTTTAACATATTCTAGCTTACATGGGAAAAGTGCCTGAGAATGGGGTGGTATATCTCTGACTTTTTTCTCACCCCCACAAGGAAACGAACCATTTCCATTTCCTTTTCTGTTGGCTGGCTTGCATCGTACGACAAACCAAATTCTAAATGATACATTGTGCAGCTCTACGCTTCCTAGCAATGAGAAAAACATCCAAGCCTGTGTGCACTAGTATGAAGATTTTCTTTTGTAATAGTTGAAAAAAAAAAAACAAAAAAAACAAAAAAACATTCCTTTCCATCATCTATATATTTATGTACAGTTTACTTTGGTATTTATTTCAATTCAATTCAATTCAATTAAAATGATCACTACCACCACTAGATGGTTTATGATGTCGTGCGCGCGCTTGATTAAGTCGCCTTTGAAAATGTAATATCCTATCCCTACCAGCTGATTCTGGTATATCATGAATTGCAAGTCTTGCTTTATTATGATTATTATTATTGTTGTAATGATTATTGTGATGATTATTATGATGCAAAAGAAGATGTCCTTTATGTGGATAAGTTGTAGTACATGGTTCAACACCTGCTAACCATGTCCATAATCTACTCCTATCATTCTCCTTTATTTTTCCTTCTTCTTCTTCTTCTTGTTGACCATCTTGGTGGTCCTGTTGTCGCTTACCATAAATAATTCTCCGGACCAAATCACTCTTTGATACACCTTGTTTCCCCCTTGCCTTTTCCTTTTCTTCTTGTGCTGATGGTGGAACAAACGCTTTACGCGCTTTTATTAATCTTAAATACCTTGTCCAACTAATTTTTGCTTCATTATTAATATTATTATTCTTTGTCTTTATATCATCACCACCTGCTGCTGCTGCTGCAACAGCATCTGCACGACCTAAATTATATCCAGCTGTTGCGAAATCTGCTGCTTGACCAACTTTCCCACGTGCATTATCAAGATAATATTGTATATTACTAGATTGTTGTTGTTGATTTGATGTAGTACTTGTTGTTGTTGTTGTTAATGGATATTCACTAATACCACACATTGATTTTTCAAATTGTGCTACCCTTTCTAAATGTTGCCTTAATTGTGGTGCACCTGGTGTAAAACTTGATCTTGCCATATTTACATGTTGTACACGACGTACATTCTTTAATGCATATATAATAACAATACTACATAATATTGTTGCAAATGCACTTATACCCCAAAATCCAATCTCTGATTCTTCAATTGTATTCTTTAAATTCATTCCATATAATGATGCAACGAATGCACCTGCTCCTAATCCTAACGTACCAATTGAAAATTTTAATTCCAATAACATTAACGAATTTCTAGTAGCATCCAATATAATATTCGCAATCTCTTCAGTTGATTTAATATTTGACATTAAATTTCCAACTGTTTGAACAATTTCATCACAAAATTTATAATATGATTCAAGAAGCATTTCAATCTCACTATGATCATCTTGTGACCTTATTTTACCTTGCTTCTTCTCTGTCAAATACATTCCTGCTAAATCTTCATCGGTTTCCAATAATTCCTCAATAACATCTCTTATTAACATTGCCTTTTGATGAAATGCTGAAGCTTTCTTACTTTGAATTAATAATAACCTTAGCTTTTCACGATCAATATTATCCTCCAACTGTGCTAGTATATTATTTACCATTGATACATGTACTTTCATTTCTGCATCAAGTGCGGTAACAACACTAATTAAAATAGCTTCCAATGCACGCATTTCATATGGTAATCCTCCCATAGCTTTAGCACCTTGACGAAGTTTCCCTTCAAGATCATACATAAAAACGCTTTGCATTTGTGAATCTGTTGATCCATAGGTATCAAATAATATTACCATATCAGCTTCAACTAATGCACGAATATGAAGTAAATTCACTAATATTGAATTCTTCCTTACTAATATTGATGGTATTAAACTATTTTGACTTGTATCAAGCTTTCTCAAATCTCTTGGTAATAATCCATGCCTTGATAATAATTCTGATTTTTTAAATTCTCCACTAACAACCTTCACATTACCTTCAGAATCAAATATCGTACACCTAACAAGGTTACCACTTATTGGTCGATGCGTTAGACTTCGCTCAAGTAGAAAATCCTCAATTCGTAGTTGCTGATGCGGATCATTACTACCACTGCTGTTGCTGCTACCATTATTGCTGCTGCTGTTACTTCCTAAAATAGGAGTAAGCCCTGTAGCCAGTGGCCATTGGCTATTCCTTAGCCATCGTCTAGTAGTTTGTAGCGGGGAAACAGAGACAGCCCCTGCCCGTCTTTGACGGTAACTGCTTGGAGATAACAAACTTCCCCTACCGCTGCCGTCGCTGCTCCAATTCCTAGCTCCTAGCACTAATACTCGTCTAGATAATCCCGACGCTACCGGCCCTTGTCGACTGGCAAGGATACTTTGTACAACATATCTGGGGTATGAAATAACGGCAGTGGTCTGTCTGACTCCACCAGGCAGTGAAACCATGAATTCTCGGGGAAAAAAGAAAAAAAACCAAGATACCCCCGCCGCCCAAGTAGGATAAACAAAAAGAACTCCAAAGAGAAACCAATAATCGATATACTACGGAATCTCCTTAATATGTCTTGGACACTGACAATTCTCTTGTAAAATAAAAAAAAAAATTCAAGGTTGCTGGGAGATGCGCGCGGCTTAATTTGATGAAGTCTAATTGATGACTTTGTTGATTCGGGGCTCCCCCCTACGGGTTGGATATTATAGATCCCTTGTCAGATGGCACCGAGGCGACGGTTATCAGATTCGTCAGATTCTGAGGATGATGCTCAAGGTCTATTAGCTTTTGTTAATGAAAAGCATCGAAAAGATACCACAAGAAGGAGAGGACTTCGCAGTGGGAATCATGTCCATGTCGCGCAGCATAATCAGTCTGTCAGAGCACTTAGCCCCCCGGTTGTGGTGCCAGATTCTCTCAAGGATATATTGAGCCTTCAGATGGAATTGCAAAGATCAGAGTTCTTGGATCATCAAGAGACCAATAAAGATCAGCTGAAAAAGGATATAAAAGACCAATCAACTCTGGAAATTGACAAGGGATCAACGGGGTTCCTCAATATTGACAATGACGACGATGACATTGATCCCCAAAATGAAGAGGAGTACCAGTTAATTCAGTCGGCTGAAGGGCTGCTCCAAGGTGCCGAGCAACAAGACAATGAAATAGCTTCTGTACACGAGTGTGAAATACGTATTGATGCAAGGATCGCTACAGACTGTTTACCAACAATAATAACTCCACCTGAGATACCTCCAGATTACGCAGGCAGACTTCCCGTTCAGCTTAATGATCCTATTACCTTCAAGTTTCTAGTGGAGTCTGGCATGCTGAATGATATCTTCTCTATGCCCCCATCCTTGCCGATTGACTCAATTACTAGGCATATGTTTCGGTACCTATTCTTTCAGCTTTCTGCTTCACACCCAGAATATATTGACTGTGTGCTCTCATGGATGCGAGATTTAAAGATGACCCAAGCAGACGAACCTCTGATCCCGGCAGAGATGGTCCATACACTTGCTCAGGGTCTGGGTATGGCAGCTAATTATGAACCCATCTCTCATGTCAATAATGGTGACCACCAATCAGGAAAAGAACGATTTGACTCGACGCGTATCTCAATTATACTGGACGCGATCCGTGGATATGCTCGACTGTCCCCTCAAGTGCATATAGAATCATTGTCTGCAATGGCCAAAATGTTGGGTGGCCTAGGGATAGATATAGAAGTAGGCAAGATTCTTAACTTGTCCATATTCTCTTGTTTTGACGCGATACTGTCTCGACTGATTACAGTTGATGAGACAACAGTGGTGTTGAAGAGCCTCTTTACCCTTACAGATAAGCCAGCACTTCAAGTCAAGTTAGTAAGGCTAATTCCACCATCTCCAACAATCCAGCTGAGATGTTGTCTCGCGCTTTCCTTTTACTTGGGCCGACTCATGGAACACCCGGTGGATAACGCCCATCAACTTCAAGCAGTTCTTCTTGAACAAGTTTCAAAAGATACAAAAGATTTGTCAAAGAGTGATGACCTCAATGATATGAATCGATTACGGAATAGATTATTACTTGTCGATTACAGTATAAATAGAATTGGTCGTACTGCTGATGTTACTCAATCTGATGGCCCATTCACTCTACTCATCTCAAGCCTCGATAGACTTGTTCATTCTCTTGGCGATCCTAATAATCATTCACCAACTAAATCAGCGGTAAAATTCTTTTTTTCTCATTGGTTTTTTATTCTACAATACTGACTACTAATTTAACTACAGATCAAGCAGGTCGTTGTTGCATGTGTAGATAGGATTGGATAGCCTCTGCCAAATTTTTTATTTTTTTATTTTTATTTTTAACAATAGTAATTAAATAAAGAAAAAGGGGGAGACCACATACAAAGATTTTACGCGAGTGCCAAAAAAAAAAAAAAGAAAAAAACACTAAGTAAAGAACTTGCGAGTAGGAGAAGGACCATATAAAGAAAGGCGGATGGCCGGTAGAGACTCCTCTGAGAGCATACGTAGTCGCTCCTCAATAGTGTTTGTGACTTCGATCTTGCCATGACCACCAACTATTATCACGCCTCCAGAGGACTCGGAAGGAAGATAATTAGAATCGTCAACGGTAATTTTAACTTGTCTGCCAGTACCTTGCTCGTACTTTTTGGATGCATCAGATTCAACGGATTTAGCTATATCCTTATCCTCTTTGCGTACACGGATAACCACATTAGGTTCCAGTAAAGTATAGAGTCCCTCGACAATGAGTTCAGCAAGGAAAGTAGAGTATTTCTTTTTATCTTTCGAAATAACAGATAATCTCTTTCCGGCCTCATCAAAAATAGAGTCAAGTGCTCCTTGCCGTGCAGATAGTACTTTTAGTCGTGATTTATTTGCAATAGTTGACTTTGCAATCTGTTGAGCGAGCTCAAGTTGACGCACTTTAGCATCATATTTTGCATCAATAGCAACTGTCTCTGCTCGTACAATCTTGGCCTTTTCAATTGCAAACTCTTCGTCCGCTTTGATCTGAATCTCACGAGATTTTTCTAAAGCCTCCTGTTTGATGAATTGCACCATCTTGCGCAGTTCTCCTGCGACCTGCAGTAAAAAAAAAAAGGATATCATATGTTAGTTTATATACTCAGTAAGAATAATATCAAACATAATGTTACTGACTTGCTCATCGCTCAGTTCTGTTCCGGCAACCATTTTTTTCGTATTTCTCCTACAATTGTCTTTTTGATGTTTTGTGCGCTCGACAATAAAGTGATGATAGTCAATAAGTTAAAAGAAAAATACCCCGAAATCCAACTTAGAAAGATGACTAAGCGTCCCAGCATAAGCTGACATCGCTTAAACTTGTCAACAACCAACTCCAACTTCAATCCCATCTTAAAAAAAGGGACAAACCCCCTCCCTTTGTCTCTGAATTCCCAGGAGTCGACGATAAGTTTACAGATCCACTCAGAGAGCCAGAGAGAGAGATAAAAGGAGAGACTGAATGCATTATTGGTGATGATGCTGGGGGTCTCATCAACAATTGCCCTGGGTTGCTCGGTTGGGGTGGTCTCTTCAGCCGTGCAATCCCTCGGTTTGACTCTACAGCGCCAGTCTCATCTTATTGAAGATGCTAAACCACCAAATGTGAAAAGAAGACCTGTATTTAAAAGGACAAGATGGAAGATTGGACTTTTATTGTTCTTGACTGCAAATTTAGCCGGTTCAACTGTACAAATTACTACACTTCCATTGGTTATACTAAGTCCTCTGCAGGCAGTGGGCATCGTCTTCAATTCTATCTTTGCTTCCATAGTATTAGCTGAGCCTTTTACTACTCTATCATTAATTGGTACAATTCTGGTCTTTGTTGGGGCAACTTTGATTGCTGCATTTGGATCTGTACCTGAACCCACTCATACCCTAAATGAACTACTCTTATTCATGCATCAGCCCCGATTCATTGCTTGGATGACATTTACATTATGTTTATGTGCTGCATTACTCGGGGTTGTGTATTTTGGCATCAAAAGAAGATTCCTTATGAGTGGCATCATATACGGGGTTTGTTCGGGAATACTCTCTGCTCATTCTCTCCTCATGGCAAAATCTGCTGTAGAACTTGCGGTAAGAACATTGATTGATAGGCACAATCAGTTTAGTCGTTGGCCTTCGTGGGGGATCGTTTCTGCTTTTCTGTGCTTTGCCATATCTCAACTTCATCTACTAAATTTAGGTTTGAGCCTTGTCTCTACATCTATCCTTTACCCGCTTGTGTTTTGTGTTTATAATATCACTGCTATTCTTGATGGTCTCATATATTATCAGCAATTGGATAAGTTAACATGGATTCAAATTTTATTTATTGTCTTGGGTACAAGTATTCTTTTAATGGGTGTCTTTATGCTGTCATGGCGACTTTCAGATTCTGAATGTGCTTCTTCATCGGAAGAGGCAGGACTTATTGGTAACAATCAAATCATTAAGGATCAACCTCCAACAACGCCTGCAACTGCTCCACCAGCTTGCGTCTTGGTAGTGTCTTCTCCACTCCTTGGTGGAAGTCCTGTCACTCCACGGCAAACTGCCTCAACTTTTCACCATCAATGGTTTGATATGAGTAAGAATAATAATAATAATAATAATCAAAATCAAGGTGATACCAAACAGCATCAATCACTTCTCTATGGGGGTGGTGAAGGTCGATTGTATCAGACATTTTCAGATGCCCCGAGTCGTGCTTCTTCACAACAACAACAGCAGCAGCAGCAGCCTAGTATGCGAAGTACTCGCTCTCGACAACTTTCACTATCTGCTGCGCAGACAAAGGAGATCCTTGCAGAGTTGGGTGGGTTTAATTCAACTCATCAACCACATCGATATGAACCAATAATTATTTCACCATCTACAGATCGTCATAATAATAGTACTAAAACCCATCATCGACGCGCATTAAGTACATCAGCTGCTTCTACTAATGCTCCTTTATTACCACTACCTGCAAGTCCTGCTCTTTCACTAGTTTCGTTTGCAGACCCAAATGATCCATATAGTCATGTGCCGAAACTTAAGACTCCTGTCAAAAAGTTCCATAGTGATGATGATCCTAACCGTAATGACCAGTAATGAATCATTTTTTTTTTGTTTTTGCTTTCGTTTTTGGAGACGAGAGATTATTCCTCTTTTTACTCAGGCATGGAGTTCCATAGAATGAATTTTTATTATCTAATTTGAAATAACATACACAGTTACAGGAAGAAGAAGAAGAAGAAGAAGAAAGAAAATGATACTAGAGATTTCGGAGTTCATCAGTCTGGTCGTCGAGGACGAATGCAGATCCAAGAACGATTGCAGGCTCTTTAACATTATAATGCTCGTAACTCAATACACCAACACCACCAGCTTCAAGGATAAGAGATGGATTTGTTGAAATAGGTCGTTCACACCATCGCCAAGCAAAACATCGAAGAATGTGACCATGAGCAATAACAGCTACATCACGGCATTCACCCTTTTCCATTCCTTCACCTTGATAATCTTTGATACTCTTGATAACTCTATCAACTCTTTCCTTTACTTGTTCAGAATTTTCTCCATTCTCACAACCATCTCTCCAAATTGACCACTTACTATCCTTATCTAATCCTCTTTTTCGGCGTAATTCTTGAATTTCATGAGTCTTCATTCCTTCATAATCACCATAATCCCATTCTCTTACATCATTACAGGTTATAAATTCTGTACGCAGTAATCCCTTTGCATTCTTAAACAAAATTGCAGCAGTTTCCTGTGTTCGCCTTCGAGGACTCACAATTACTCGTCCCAATCTCTCGGGCAAAATTAATTTATTCTCTCCAACCATGGATGCAGCCGTCAACTGAAGCCTTCTTTCTCCATTTGCAGTCAGGGGAAGATCTGTCACTGACGTATGTTGACCAGTTAGTGACCATTTAGTCTCTCCATGTCGGATCACAAATACTCGAGGTGTCGCAGCAGCAGCCATTGTTTCAAGCAAAAAAAGAAAAAAAAGAGACAAACGATACGATAACGCTAGAGGTAAGTTCTTTTTTGGATTTGGTATAAAAAAAAAAGTTCAAGTTTTTCCGGGTCTCGGAATCCAATTAAAGATGGGACCACTCCCAAACATGATCCAATCCGTCCAAAAGACGCGTTTACTCCAATGAGAGTGGGGGAACGCGTCCCCTGCCAATGGCAATGGTGTAAAGTAAAAATCCAAGAGATTTTTTGAGCAGACTCCTGAAAACTGGCTGCTGCAGTTGGATCTATCTTTGTCGCGTAAAAGAGGGGAGGGGGTGTTGGACGCGCTCTTTCCCAATTAGGCAATTCGATCGAAGGAATGACGTAGTGTCCTAACTATAGGCCTTTGAAGGTAAGTATTCAGTTTATAATTATTTTACATGGATTTACTGTACTAAACAAATTATTCGTGTCCGAGTTATCTCTTTCAGAAGCTTCCTCATTTACATCAAATGTTTGGCTCAAGAAGACGAAAAACGAATGAGATTATTTAAATCACTAAATTCACCCCGCAAATTTTTACAGGCACATAGATAGCCCGAGAAATGACAATATACCCTCGATATATGCATTACCCTGCTTTAATTTCATACCATAAAATACCCCATTTAAAGCTTATAGGCACCTAGTACCAGCTCGTCGGACTCAAAATGCCTTTTTCACAGACATGACCAGATTGTGATACCTAGAAGAAGCGACTTAGGGCTTCCCCGTAAAATAGACGACGACACCTTTATACCTTTTTTTCTTCTTCAAATAGGCAATGCCTCTATACCTCACTGGTTAGGAAATAAACGATGATTTTCTTTTAAAGTTACGGAATAACTCTCCTTTTCCGCTCTTTGCATTGGAAGATGTTGCTTGGATTAGCCCTGCTTGCACAGGCCACTGGCTTGTCTTGCATTATGAGGCTAGAAGATTGAATGACTAGTCTACACCTAGAACGACATTTATGCCCCTCCCTTGGAAACTTTGCTTGCAGTGTAGTAACGACATTCAAAATTTCAGCAGCTTGCTTTGTTAAAGCACCCTTCCGGTGCCTATATCTGGGACATATGATAGGGACCAAAGTTGATATGCTCCACAAAGGTATGAACCTTGTTTCGCAAGTGGAAAAAACTCGTTTTCGTAGAATTAAGCCTGAAAAGATATTATTTCATTCAAGATTCTGCAACATATAATACTGTGCTCACAATACCCAAAGTCTTTGGATTACCTCAGTTCCAGAGGCTGACATTATCTAAACGGATTCAGGGGCTCGTATTGATACATGTAGAGGTTTTTAGAATTTCCCTTTGATTTGCTTATCTATCATCAAGGTTGCTCATTAGCATGGCAATATACGAGCGATTTGTACTGCTTTACGGTATTACACTGTATATCTTGCAGTACTGTGAATACAGACGGGACGTCTTTCTATTATTATTATTATTCTGCCAAGATGTCTATGGGTTTGAAATTCTTCCATGTAGAAATAGGATTAATAATTTTACTTTTTTTGAATAACTCTCTCTTCCTATATAGTAACAAGATGAAAATGTTAAAAAAACAAAAAATTTAATTCCTCTTGACAAGAAGGACAGTTAAAATGAGTCTGTTAAACTGATAGGGCGTATTTCTTTTTTCTTATTTTCATTGGAGGCCAGAATTCTGACGCTAATTATCACTAGCAATATCTAATGTCGAATACGATTGCCGTTATTTCTAAAAAATTTCATACATTAACACCTTCTCATGAAAGAGGTTATATATATATATATATATAACAATTTTTTTTTCTTTTTACTATACGTCGACAGAGGTACAAGTTTTGGTCAAAGATGGAGAAATCGTTGTATAGACGACAAAGATATCGTTGTAGAGATGAATTTAAGGTTGAATTGATTGGACCAGACCCGACCACCAAAAAGAAACAAGGCTTTAAAGGCAGCAATAACGACTAGAAGGAGAAGGAAGGAAGAAAGAAAGGGAAAATAATGGGAGCAACACAATCAGGACCATCAAAACCACGGCTGGCTAGTGACGATAATGTAGAAATTATTGGTCAAGCTCCTATTAGAACGAGAGTATTTGTACCTGAATCACCAATTGATTTTAGTCAAGCATTACTTGCAAATTTAGAAGAAAGGGGACAAATTGAGAGTGATTATACAAGAAATCAATATAAGGAAATTTATTTAGAGCAACAAGTAAGTCAATTATTAGAAAAGAATATTGAAGAAGCTCTTAATAAAGTCGACCAAAGTCTTAAACATGTTGATTCAAATAATAAAGATACATCAACATCATCATCCTCAATATCTTCTTCACAAGTATCAGAAAAACTTCAACATCTTTCAAAAATATTAGAATCACGTCCAAAGATTAGAAAGACGAATGAACAAGTTCAAAAATCTAAAGATTCTCTAGTATCTTGCCTTAATAATCATACTCATCAACCACTTCGATGTATTGAAGAATTTGATGCATTTAAAAAGGCTGTTGATTCACTAGAGGAAAAGGCATTAAATGTGTAAAAAGAAAAAAAATAAATATAAGGGCGCTACGTCAAAAGATTTTATGCTTAAATTTTGTCTTGTAAGAAAAAAAAAAAAGAAAAAGAAAAGAAAATTTAAATTCATTTCATTAATACACACACTCTCTCTCCCTCTCTCTTGCGCTTTATCTTTAAAGTCCTTTGGCACGGTAAAGAAGAATCAGTGCAGAGTCTGATTCTCCTCCTCCTGCCATAGACTCAATTCGTGAATCATCTACTGTACTAATTTTTTCATCATTGAATCTCCACCATAATCTCTCTGGCCTTTTACCAAATTGACCTTCATCATATCCGAGTCCTGCTTCTGCAGGTTCTTGTCTTGCAAAACACTGATAATGACCAGAATCTGCACTTGCTCCTTGATGTGTTACAAGTGCTACCAATTCATAAAGTCCACTTGGATTAGAACCTTCATCTTGTGATGTAGCAGATTCTAAAAGGTTTGTAATTTCACTCTTTTCTTTTGATAATTTTTCATTCTTTTCCTTGTCATTATTATTATTATTATCTTCTGCAGATCCAAGTTGATTAAATCTTGCCTTTTTCAGTGCACGTTCTTTCTCTTCCTCTAATCTTGAAAGTTCACGAAATTTCTCTCGTACTGGTATCACCCGTTCTTTTGTCTCTGGGGCAAGAAATTCTGTTGAATCAAATTCAAATGGGAATCCAACCTTCCTCAAGATTTTTGACTTTTTCTGAACATCCCGTCTCCAATAGAATCGTACAAAATGTATAGTGAGATATTTTGGAAGCCTTGTTATTGCTTTCTTTTGAGTATACTTTGCATTACGTCCCAAACTAGGACTCATCTTTTCCAAATGTTCCGTCATGGCAGCTAAAAGTCCGTCACGCATAAAATTGGTACCAATTGAGATGTGGCAATCAAGTTTAAGAAAATCTTCAGAACTTACAACTGGTTCCTCTTCTGGATTCTCATCGCATGTCATAGTCACCTTCATCTTTCCTCCAAAATACTTGTTGGCAAAGCTATCGCCTAATGTTACCCTCAATTGAGACATAAGCTGTAGCCAAACTTCCTCTGCATCTTGTTGCTTATATACTCCTTCTGATGTGCGCTCACCAAACTGAGGAAATATAGATCGAAGGGTAGTTAAAAATGCCATAGGATAAAATGGATCAGTCGAATCACTCATACCCTTATATAGATCACCCAAAGCTGTTACAAGCTTAACTGACTGGGTACTAGCACCTGATGATGGTTGGATATTCTTGAGACGATCTTGTAGTTCGGGTACACGTTTAAGCGCTTGCAGTGTTGAATTCATATAACACGTATTCCCGAGATTGATTAATCCCGATGGGGTCTTTGTGAACTGGGCCAATTGTCGTTCAGACATATCTTCTATAAACATTGGCTTTTCCACAGGTTTCTTTGGAATTTCTCCAGTCGTGCCCATAAGCATTATCAAGGTCTTTGGCTTTATCTTGAAAGAGTTGAGATCAGTGTCATCTTTGACTTGTTTGCCCTAGGAAAAGCACCTTGAGGTTAGATTTCTTTGCAGAAACAAATTTGTTTGTAATTCAACATCAGATCAACCGTACCTTGACAAGAATCTTCTGGCGTTCTGGCTCGACATTCGTCAGGCTAAACAACTGAGATTTAAGAGTCTCAACAGACTCGCTTGTATCCAGATCTATATCATACTTTTTCGGTCCATGCTTGATAATTACTGGAGGCAAAAAAAAAAACTCGTTAGCTTTTGGTATTTTACTCGGTTAAAAAAATTGTTTTGCCTTTTTAATCTCACCAGGAACGATCGCCATGTCTATTTATATTCTATTCTGTATGCTTTTTGCCTTGCCGAATTCTCGCAAAGTCCCCCGATTAACTATTGTATCGACGTTTACCAAAGAAAACGCCGGGGTTGTACTGATTGAAGGGAGGTTGTTATGGTAACCACTCTGGAGATTCTTCCCGAGCTGAAACAAGGTCTTCTTCACTTCAAGGCACGAGACAATATAATATAATTTAGAGAGGGCAAAGAGTTTGTGAGAATGGTGAGTATTAAAGGAGCTGAGGGTTTCCAATGTTATGTCAATAAGTTACCCCAATAACTAACCCCCCCCCCCCCTCCTCTCGACAGTCGCAATCATTACGTCCCTATCTACACTGTGTACGCAACTCACTTAGTGCAGGGCTTTGTCTTGAGAATTTTGCATCGCAAACAGTTGAGCGTCATAATGTTCCAGAAATTGAGGCAGCTAAATCTGCTGAAGTACTTCTCAATCCGCTGACGATATCACGAAATGAGAATGAAAGAGTATTGATTGAACCAAGTATTAATAGTGTTCGAATTAGTATAAAGATTAAGCAGGCAGATGATATTGAACAAATCTTGGTCCATAAGTTTACTAGGTTCTTGACTGGTCGAGCTGAAGCATTTTATATTCTTAGGCGCAGACCAATAAAGGGTTATGATATATCCTTTCTTATTACCAATTTTCACACTGAACAAATGCTCAAGCATAAATTAGTCGATTTTATCATCCAATTCATGGAGGATGTGGACAGGGAAATCTCTGAAATGAAGCTCTTCTTAAACGCCCGTGCTCGATATATCGCGGAAGCTTTCTTAACCCCTTTTGATTAGACATCTACATACAAACTTGTCCTTCTAGATCTAAGATATTTATTAATCTCATTTGTTCAATTTCGTAGACACATTTTCTACAGAATATAATATATTCAACTCTCTAAAGTTTAGCTAGAACAGCAGGAGCCCCAGAAACTGTGACACCTGGGCCGGGTTCAACACCAACATATTTGACGACATCGTGATCAAGAATCAAAGCATATCGAGAGGTTCTCAAACCTAAACCCTTTGAGGTCAAATCAGTAGTAAGTCCAGCATGCTTGCTAAACTCGGCATTGAAATCAGAAGCAAAGATAATCTTTTCAGCAAGTGATCCTGTGACATTATTTGCTTTCCCCCAAGCTGCTTGTACAAAGGGATCGTTTGCACTAATAACAATAATCTTGTCAACTCCTTTTGCCCAAAATTTATCTGCATCGGCAATATAAGGAGGAATATGATTCTCTGTACAAGTAGGAGTAAAAGCTCCAGGAACAGATACAATAACGACCTTTTTGTTTGCAAATTCCTTAATAGGGTCAAATGGCACTGGAATACCGCATGCTAAAAATAACAGATATATTGTGAGTTTTAAAAGCCAACAAAAAAAAACAAAACCCCACAAATGAATTATACCTATCAGAGATTCCTTTTCAGGGGCCCAGGGGACATAGACAAACTTGAACCCTTCAGGGAGTTTTTCTGATTAACAGCATACTTTGTCAGTAATTTGATGACGCAACGTACTCGAAACTTGACCAGTTGTTGAACTCACCTCCAACTTTGATAGTCATTTTGTCTGAGTATTAAGCAAAAAAAAAGTCTAGTAGAATATTGTTTTTTTTTTTGGTTTTAGAATTTGGTGACAACTTCTCTTAAATGACAAATAGAGATGGTTAATGAGCTCAGACACCCAAACCTTGGTAGGCAATTTGATTATCAGATTTGATAAGATCTGATAAGCCCAAAAAGGAGGCCTGGTCTGTTTGGATATTACCCTACAGGGAAAGGAAAAACAAGCTTTCCTCCTGTGACGCAAGAGCGGCATCTAGGAAAAGCAAACCGCCGTGCCAAAACGATATAATAACGCAAAGTACTGTATTGGATTAACAGTATATAGATACGTTTTAAACATCTCACTCATAGATTAGAAAGAATCGTAGCTCTTGAACAATAGATTCCCATCAAAAGATTAGATATTTGATATTGAGCCATTGTCATTTTTTTTGACCTAGACAGCTTTATCGGGACAATCGACCCGATAATGCCATGGATCAACGGGTAGCACAAACAACTTAAACATTAGCCGCTGGATAGATTACAAGATAGCAGCTCTCTTAGAGAGATAACTGACTATATTTTTTTAAGTTGTGCGATTTACATTTTGTGTAGCGTAGAGTGCCCATGGATGCTACTTGTTTTGTTTTGCCCAAACATTCCAAGCAACCAAAATGGCTCTTGTTCATCTAACAGCAAGTTATGCATAACAACCAGAATGAAATAAAATTCGAAAACAATTGCCAATCACAATGATGTCTACGTTAAAATCAAACTAATGTTACCCCTTGTTGATTTACAAGTAAAATACATTGTAGAAGTGGGAACTAGAACTAGAACTAGAACTTGTTGTTGTCGTTGTTGTCTCAACTCGAATCGGGTCAAGCGGCGTAGCTTTGTTACTGTCAAAAATGCTTACAGGAACGGAAACAGCGGGAAGCGGGATTCTCGGCACACTAAACTCAAATCCGCCCAAACTCCGGTTTAAACGTTTTGACGATTATGCAGCGAATTATGACGGATGCATTTTACAATTTAAACCTGAGACGCTGCCCTGTTTATAATTCCTCTTTCTTTTTTTCTTCTCTTTTTCTTTAACCTTTGTGCATCGGCTATCTTTTCATTTATTCCTTTATTATAGAATAAAATCCCTTCTATCTCCCTGTTTTTAAGGTCAAAATAATAACATCAAATGTGAGTTTCTCTTTTTGTTTTTGTTTTTGTTTATCATCGGTGGTCATAACCCCATAAACATTTTTTTTTTTGTTTTTGTTTTTCCGGCCGCTTCCGCTTTTGAAAAAATTTGTTTTGGCCCTACTTATATAAGGCTTTTTCCCATTTTCTTTTCCCTTTTCATCTTATCCCTCAATCAATAACTGACCGGTTTCTTTCTTCTCAACACAGCACAATGTTACCTCGTGGAGTTATTCTCGTCTTTGTCATCATCTTCTTGGTCGCTGTTGGACTTTGCACTGCATTTACTGTCAGTAAGATTAAGGCCAGACTTCACAACCGAAAGGCTCAATTTTAAGGGACACGTCTCTCTATAGAAAATATGACAAAACTCATCCAACTATCAAAAAAATAAATAAAAACTCCTGGGACTTGTGAACTTTTTTTTTTTCTTTTTCTTTCTTTCAGTACACTCTAATTTATCAAAGTTGTCCATATTTGTTTACTTGAAGAGGAATGAAGAAATGATGTCTAAACTTTTATAATCAGCAGCGAGGATGGCAACGGAAAAAATAATCAATTTGTCTATACATGTTCCTTTTTTCTGTTCAATCTTATTGAAGGTTACCCCCTCGAAGCAATAATTTTATTTTTATTATTACAAATGTCTTAGCAGGTGGGATACTGTGCTACTTGTAATATGTTTTTCTTTCTTTTCTTTTTCATTTATTTTTATTTTTATTTTCTAAACTATGTATTCTCTTTGTTTTCCTGCTGTGCCATTTTTTATAAAGTCATTAATACTTAATCTGATTAATAATTATTAACATGTCATTACTCGTAGATAATTTTTTTTTTTTTAATGTACGTTGCATGGGAAGTATGGATTAGTTTCATTTTTCATTGTTATTACCCTTGGCGGGTCGGGTGTTGGCCTAAAGTTGGTAATGAACTCCTAAAAGATGAAAAGAGAAATGCGCCGTGCTCAAAGGAATCTAGCAGGGAATAAAAATCATGTATATATATGATATATATTAGTGATTGTTGTGATTTATCTAACTCTTTTTAGTTTTTCCTCGAGTAGAAAGAAAGGGATGGAGTTAGACAAACACCAATAGGCTTTTTTTTTCGTCTCAGATCTTACCATGTTGAGCGTTATCGTCAAAACATTGGATTACCATTTGACCACACACATGTCTTGTCAAGGGTTTTATACATATAATAAAATAATAATAAGGTTGCACTATACCCAGCATAGAAAAAAGTAAAATAGAAATAGGGCAGGATTACCTAGCTAGGTAGATGGCTAGAAGGTTTTTTTTTTTTAGATAATATTTCTTTATCGCAGTCTATTTAATTTTTTCATTTTCTAAACAAGTTCAAATAGGGAGGATTTTTTGTGTTTTTTGGCTTTTTCCCTCCCTTTCTGTTTTGGCCCCTGACTCGTTTTGGTGATCTCGAAGCGGTTTGGGATGAAAAGCCCCCTTTTACCAACCATAGATCTTGGTTTCTTACCCCAAAAGTGTGCTCATTGCTTTTGTTCGTCGCTCTACAACTAAATGGGATTCCCACCCCCCTAAACTATACTCATAACGCCCGTAAACTATCAAAATGGCATACTTCTTGCTACTTTAGGAGATGAGAAAGAAGAAAGAAAAGAAAATAAATAAACAAAAATCTCCCTTATTCCATTTAAATATCCAAAACATCTTCCCACCCTCCTTTTCCTTCTCCACACCACACGGAGAATGAAGAATAAAATAAAATAAAATAAAATGAGTGGAATGGAATGGGGTTTTATTATTATATTGTTTTTCTTGATTGCTCAACCGTCCAATCAGACAAAGTCTCGGGTAATTTTCATCCCGGGATGATGTCAACGTAAGATTTACAGTCATGATGTATGGGTTTGCAACAAGACAAAAATTCACTAATAAGGATCAAGCCTTCTGTTTTCTTTTTTTATTTTTTATTTTATTTCGTTTTGCTACCTCCCCCCCGGCCCTTTCTTCACCCTTTTCCCTTTTGCGAGAACGGGACTTTTCCTATTATTATTTGATTATCTTCATTTAACTGATAATTATTACAAGACTAAACCAAAGGCAGAGAACATTTCTTCTTTGCATTTTCCCTTCTAGAGTTGGTTGCCAAGGACAAACAGAGTCTTGTCCCAATCTCGGTTAGACTTGGAGTCCCAAAGAAGGGAGGCAATTTTCGCCGGCCGCCACATCCGCCTTTTTCTGTCTTCGCGCCCCCCCCCCTCTTTTCTCTCCCTTTCAACAGCAAGACCAACTCGGTTTTAGACTCCTTCCTCACACACAACTCAACTCCAAATAGAGAATATTCTTTGCTCTTCTTGGAAAAAAGCCTATCGAAATTATTTCCCAAAACACGTTTGTTTTGCTAGACCATCCTAAAAGGAATTAAAAAAATAATAAATCATTCTAAGAAAGTCTGTTTATTATTATTATTATTATGAATAATACTCAGAATCAGTTAAAGCAATCTGCGACCTTTGACCCTACTCATCAGGGTCCTCCTCCTCCACAGCCTCATCATCAACAACAACAGCTTGACGTCAATGGTTTACCAGTAGGTGTTCAACAACAACAACCTTCTCCCGTTAATGCTAGACCACAATCATCATCAACAAAGCGTGAAAGACTTGATGAGGAATCTGATGATGATGATGGAAGAAAACCAAATAAGGAACGTCGAAAGATTGATATCAAGTTTATAACTGATAAATCACGGCGGCATATTACATTTTCAAAGCGTAAAGCAGGAATTATGAAGAAGGCTTACGAATTGAGTGTTTTAACTGGTACTCAAGTACTATTATTGGTTGTTTCTGAAACTGGTCTTGTCTACACTTTTACAACACCAAAATTACAACCCCTTGTTACTAAACCAGAAGGTAAAAATCTTATTCAAGCGTGTTTGAACGCGCCTGAAGAGATGCCTGCTCAAAGTTCTGTGCCACATCAGCCTCATCCTCAACAAACGCCACCAATGCAACAACAACAACAGCAACAACAACATCATCCAGATGATCAAGGTGTTGCTCCACCACAAGGTTTAGTCCAACAACAACAACAACAAGGAGGACCTGAAGATCATATGGGACGAGGTGTACCACTTCATCGTGGTCCTATGGGAGTGGCTCCTCAAATGGCTGGAAATTATTTGTCACCAGAGCAAGCTGCAGCATATCAATATTTGCAAAGTATTCCAAATGCACAAAATCAACGGTATATGGCCCCACAACATCATCATCCTTAGGAAAAGAAAAATTATAATAATAATAAAAATGAAAGGAAATATTTTTTTATGATGTTTTTGACGATTTTTCTAAACCTGGGTTTTGTTTCCTATATACCCTTTTGTTTTTTGTTTTTGCTTTTATTTATAAACGCGTGCCTAGATTTGGGTTAATTTGGACAACTAATCTTTTTCAAAGAATGGAAAAGAGAGAGTTGATGGAAAATTAGCTTATGATATTATGGGTTGATCGTGATTGTTCTTCAAATATTATTATTATTATTATTGTTATTTGTTATTGTTGTGTATACTAAATTAATGGTTTTTTTTTTTTTGAAATACATGCTTAATCTTTAGATAATATTGTGCACCTCAGTAGAGCCTGGAGAAGTTAACTTGCAAGTGGGGGATTTATAAGTTATAATTACCATCTAACTACCCAATCACCCACCACCACCACCACCACTTAACTACAACTAACTACTCGGGTTTTGTTGAAAACAGAAACTTGATCATGTCTTATTGGAAATCAGCCGGATTAAGGTACGTATATTGGTGTTGTGTTTGTGTTTGATTATCATCATTTATTAACCTGTTTTTTTCCCACCCTCCACAGTTTTAATAAGTACACTGCTATTGCAGCACGTACAGCAAGACGTGCACTTAAAGAAGACAAGAGGATCGCAGCAGAGAAGCGTGATTTTGTTGATGTTCGTGCAACTAAATGGTCCCAGGGTGATGGTAAGCAAAAAAAGGAGCGGTGAAAATTGGGGGGTTATTGCAGGTGGCTAACAAACGGCATTAATAGCGAAATCAATTACTCATCTCGGAACAGGTCAAGATTTGACTGAAGAGAAGATCTAATAATGTTCATGTTAACAACGATATAAATATAAATATAAATATATATTAGAAAATATTTTAAAAAATACAATTTCCCACTGAATAATGTAATTTAGCTTGTAGAACATTGAAAATATGATATCCATCGAGTGATTTTTCTCCATTATATTTGTTTTACTTAGTTGGGCATCGTCGTTTTCAATCCTCCAAAAAAGTCACAAAATATCCAAATGCAAAACAGGCACCCGACAGGATCATCAGATTGCGACAACAATATTCGATTAATCCCCGGAGATAGAATTAAACAAGACGATGGATTTCAAGATGTGACTGACAAATTTCGACAGTTGGTACAAGGTTAGTGAGAATTTTTTAAATTTAAAAGACAAGAAGCCCCTGGTCTAACCCCCAAGAAAACATTTATCAATAGAATTACCACCTGGAGAATTAGTAAAATCACCAGCATTCCATGCTTATGATTTCGTCAGTGCAGTTCAGGTGAGTTTGTGATATATTACTTTGTTTGGCCCCCCCCGGTTTTGCTATATAAACTAAACACATAAAGTAAAAATTTAAAAATTAAAAATAAAAAAAAAGATGGGTGACCCGTCAATGGATTCAGGGCAAATCTATATGGGATATATTGAAAAGGATATCAAAGCTATTCAGAGTAATGGAGATGAATCTCGTGATTGTGTTATGAATTTTGATATAAATAACAATTTGAATCTTTATCAAATCCTTGGACATATGGAATATTTACTTTCTTGTCAAGCATGTTGGCATAATGGAGCATCATTATCACAAACTATTTTATCATCTGGATACGTTTGGAAAGTACTGGAATTATTTAAAAAAGATGGAGTTGAATATATTGAAAACATACCCCACGATAATAATAATAATAATAATACTAAATCAATTCTTTTACCATACATTTTTGGAGTTATAAAAGCATGCGATTTTGCCCGTAATGTTGTTGCAACTGGTATATGTTTAGATGAGGAAGATTTAATTACAAATGATTACGGATTTGAATTATTAACAACTAGTAATAGTGATAATGATGAATTAAGTGATGAAATTATCAAACAAATGTTGAGTGGGATTGATTACTTGAAGAGATATGGTAATGATGATGACAGTCTCTTACTTTCTGGTATTGAAAATCATATTAGATTACAAATTGTTATTATACAAATTTCAAGTATTGGACCATTGGAACAAGGTGGATTAAAAAAATTAACTCCCTTGCTTGAAGATGGATTAAAATATCTTGAAATATTAAAAAATACAAAACTACTGAAAAATACAACACCAATACCAGGATCAATTTCTAGTATATTTCAATCAAAACTTGGTGGTGAAGGTCCACCAAGACCAATCATTTCATTATCGTTTAATGAAGCAGTATCAAGGTGGATTACAATATTTAATCAATTAGCTGAAATATCATGGACAATTGAAGTATGGAGTTGTTGTTGTCAAGAGAATATATTCCCATTAGATTGGTATACGAGCAAGCCACAAGATAGAAGGAAAAGTTCAATTAAAATTCAAAGTAATCAACAACAACGAGAACCACCAAAATTTGGGTCATTAATTGAATATTTAAAGCAAATCACCTTTCATTTATTTGTTAATCAAGATGAAAGGTACCCATTTGTATTTGGTTGTATTGCTGGTACATTATGTGGAGTTGGTGCAGTTGGATTCACTCGTGGAGTACAAGAAGATGTATATTCAAGTGAGCAAGCATCATCACCATTAATATGGGTTTATGGTGATAAATTTATATCAATTCGTGAGTTGATATTGAATGATATATTTGGAGGAGGACAACAACAACAACAAGATGATGAAGAATTTATAATTCAAGCAGAAAGGGTTGGTATGCATATAATATTTGATCTATTAAGTAATAGATGTCGACAATATTCCAATTTTGGTCATTGCATTATTGAATTAGATAGTCTACACGTTATTGGACAAGATATTGATTTAAATAATAATAATAATGGTCAATTAAGTCATTGGGTATATGTGAATAAATTAGAGGTAATGATAATTGTTGGATTATTAGGATTCCCACTTGAAATTTATCAACCAGGTGAATATATGATTATGTATAAATATATTTCATATTTATATAATGAATATATAAATTATTTAAAAATTTCAATAAATTATATTAATAATAATAAAGAAATAATAAATAAAAAGATAAATTATGGAGAAATTCATCATGATATGTCTAATGGTATGAGTGAATTATTTAATGGATTTGAATTAAATGGATATATATCTAGTATATATAATAACAAAGATGATGAAGATGATGATGACTTGTATTATAAGTTAAGAATGAAGCCATTCTCATCAGTTGGTTGTCCACGTATGCCAAATTTATACGAGCTAACAAGAGGGAATAATAATAAAGGTGAAGAATGTTTTGAAATGGCTAAAAAATTAATGGCAAATGTTGTTAAGGAAGCCAAAAATGATGCATGTTTAAAGAGGTCTGCAACATATGCTCGTCTTGGAGCAACAATAGCAGCTGCGCAGCACCACCACCAAAAAAGAGAAAATATTGCTCATCATCACAGACGACGTGGAGAGTATGATGACAGGTTAATGTCAATTACTACTGGTGGAATGGTTGATTTATTCTATCCTGCTGTTTCAGTGAAGCGATTGTAAATATATATATTATCAATAAAATAAAAAATAAACACACCCACAACTTGATGTATTTGAAAAAATGTATGTATGTTCCTCCAGGGTCCTACAAGCTGCTCACCTCTTTTTTTTTTTTTTTTTTTTTCGGTGGTGCTGCGCAGCATATTGATGACAAGCCAGTGCATTACCTGATTTATTCTTCCTTTCCCCCCCTCCTATTATCAATAAAATAAAAAATAAAAAATATAAACGTGTGTCAATTTACAAAGATAATCGGGGGGTCATAAATTTTTAGTAGATAGAAGTATTGAAGTATAGCATAAGGAGAGATGAAATTCATTGAGATATGTTAGACTGCTAATAGCGAAGTCACCCATAAATTTAGTAAATCTTAATTATTTTATTTTACTAATATTTAGAGTGGATATTATATACAATCTATTTATATTAAATTTTTATATAGTAATTTAACCTATGATATGAAATAAAAATTACATAAAACTATATACTCCAATGATGGG
>JAJMFC010000010.1:97763-196015 GCA_030574475.1 Trigonopsis californica
ATAATAAGCTGCGCAGCACCACCGAAAAAAAAAAAAAGGAAAAAACTAGTATATATATATATTTGCTTGTATTATATATATGTATATAAATTTTGAATTATTTTATTATTTTATATATGAAAAGTTACCTTCAAAAGCCCAACTCATCAGAGTATGGTAATTTGTGTACATTACCAACAGCGGCAACAACAGGTTTAAGTTTAGATAAATGATTAGCAACAGATTTAACAGAATCGACAGAAATATCTGGTAATAATTTTGGATTTACAACACCATGAGCAGCAGCTTGTAATGAAGCGACACCATCAACAGAATAATTATCAAATTTTGCTTGATTAATACCCCTTTCAACATGTTGTTTAGATAATTCACCACTAAATAGTGATTTAATTATATTGGAAGCAGTTTTAGCATCTTGAGCAACTTGTGGACCAGTTATTGAAATGCATAATAATCCAGCATCTGAATATGGGAGGTAAGTGGCAATTGCATTCCCATTTGTGGCGTTTGATAATTGACTTTGACCATTTGTCCACTTGATACTGCCTGGTCCGCCAATTGCATGGGCCAATGAAGATGCTGCATAATGAGAAACTTTGTCTGGTGTTGTAGGAAATGCAATTACAATTGCGTCTCCATGTGCACTTGGCACACGAGCTTCACCACCGTAAATTGATGTTGGTTGTGGTTTTGGAATCAATTCTGGTGATTGTAAATCAGTTAAATTCTCGTCAATCAGTTCCTTTAATGCGACAATATCAACATCTTGTGCAGCAACTGTAAGATTAGGTTTAATATAAACGCTCGCAGCAAAATCATGAAGGTGAGTTAAAGAAATTGGAATCTCTGGAATAGCTAGTAAACTATTCCCTAGACCTTTTCTAAATGCAACCTCATGAGCAGCTTCAAGTGCTATAAATTTAGCATTCTTATTTGCATATGTATAATCCAATCCAAGTAATTTTGAGATTTTTTCATTAAATTCATGCTCTTGTAATAATGGAGATTTTATAACTGAAGTTAATGCATCAACAAAATAAGGTAAATCCTGTCTAAAGAATTTTGCAGACAATATAATTGATTCACGTGTATGAATTGATGATAATCTACCACCCAATTGTTCAGTTTCACGTACAAGTCTTAATCCTGACCTTTTCTCTGTATCTTGAAATGCAAACCTTTCCAATGCATGACTTGCTCCAACTGTATTATCAAATCTTGAACCTGATTTTTCGATAACAAAGCTCAATAATGATGTTGGACTTTGATGATCACGACAGACAACTTTTACTCCACCTCCTGCTTCATCAACTTTGAATGGTGCACTACTAGACTTTAGTAGTCTGGAAGTAGTTGAAAAGCTGCGTCTCAAACTAGAAGCTGACCTGAACATTGCCATGGCTGGTTGATGGTGGTGGTGGTTGGTCGGTCGGGTCAAACATAATAAAAGGGCATAGTTTAACGTAAATTTGATTGGTTTGCGGGGGTTGCCGTGGCAACTAAAAACCCGACTACAAAGTTGAAAGGAAAGGAAAGGAAAGGTTTGGTTTAAAATGTATTCTATTCTATTTAAACAGCGTACTTTGCGGTCCATTCTCTAGCAGTCTGGATGGCAGCAGGTTCATTCTCTTTCCACCGTTGAGCAACATCATTTGCCAAGGGGTCATCTGGATTCGGTGCACCAAGTAAGGCTTGAACAGATAAGAGGATTGTTCTAATCTGCAGCGCTGGTGACCAGTTGCCTGTTGATGAGGTTAGTATGTTGTATAACTAGTAATTATTATGTGTATGTATACCTTTGAGAACGTCTAAACATATCCTGCCCAGCTTATCTATATTGGGATGGTATATCTTTGTCAAGAATCTGATCTTTGGTGCAACCACTATAGAGCAAGATCGTTAGCTTATATATTAAAATTAAAGAAAACAAAATATTAGATCATACTTGGATAATCCTCTGGTAGAAATAATTCCAGTTTAAATTTCCCATTCTCATATGGTGATTGTGCTGGACCATCAATGGTTACATTAAAATATCGTAAATTATCGTCATGCGGATATGCATATATTCCCGGAACAGGATCAGAAACGAGTCTTTCAGTTTCCTAACGTATTGTTAATAACATTAAACAATCAACATAATCTTATACCGTACCTTTACAATCCGCTTAGGTAGAGACATCGCCGGTGGAGTTATTCTTTTTTTGATTGTTGTTGTGGGTTGGGAAGATTGAAGATGCCGTGTTTTCTTCTTTTGTTGGATCTCGATCTTCAACTTTGTTTAATATAGCCGTAAAGATTTAATCTACAATGTGTATATATATATATGATGATGATGCTAGTTACTAGACAATGCGCACTCTTCAAATGATTGTTGGTCTTATTACAATTCTATGTCAATTGACTCTCGCATTTGCACTGCCGCTTGTCGGTACTTTTGGAGAGCAATCACTACCACAACCAGCAGCAGCAAAGGGTGAATATGTAAAGCCGGACCAGCAACAAGCTCAATCACCATATACAGATATAATTTATATGTTTAGTCGTGAAAAAAATGAGAATGTAAACGAAAGGGGTCATTGTGATTTTGTTAATGAAAAATTATTCAACAAGAATAAGAAGAAAAATATCCTAGATGCAAAATGTTTTCAATTAACAAAAACAAATGACAAAGTATGTGTCTGGTCAATGAATGAAAAATATGATGATTGCACTATCGCAAAGACACAATGTCAATTACTAAATGGTAATTTTTATCCAGCTCCATATTGTTCACCTGCTCATATAAAGAAAGAGAACGAAGATGCTAGACCTAAAGGGCTGCCTCAACAGGTTTGGTAATGTGTTGTATAACTAATTGAATTAACATTGTGTAAAAATAACCAGGAAAATTGATTTTTGATGTTTGTTGTAATCATGTGTAGAAAGGCGTTGCTATGTGAGGATTGTACTGACTACTCTAGCAGCTAACACTATCTACTGCTACTGAATGAGCTTTTTACAATAAACAAGTTTTACTAAGCTGTCTTATATATGATTCGCACTAAATCGGTAAACGTGTAAAATGAATTTTAAAAAGATAACTGGGTCGTTGATTTTTGATGTTCGTTGTAACGAGGTGTAGAATAGTTGATGTTCGTTGTAATGAGGTGTAGAAAGGCGTTGCTATGTGAGGTTTGCTGAGATTGTACTGACTACTCTAGCAGCTAACACTATCTACTGCTACTGAATGAGCTTTTTACAATAAACAAGTTTACTAAGCTGTC
Organism: Trigonopsis californica; assembly: GCA_030574475.1. Classification (NCBI taxonomy): domain Eukaryota; kingdom Fungi; phylum Ascomycota; class Trigonopsidomycetes; order Trigonopsidales; family Trigonopsidaceae; genus Trigonopsis; species Trigonopsis californica. The sequence goes on from JAJMFC010000010.1 coordinate 101,030, forward strand.
TTATATATGATTCGCACTAAATCGGTAAACGTGTAAAATGAATTTTAAAAAGATAACCGGGTCGTTGATTTTTGATGTTCGTTGTAACGAGGTGTAGAATAGTTGATGTTCGTTGTAATGAGGTGTAGAAAGGCGTTGCTATGTGAGGATTGTACTGACTACTCTAGCAGCTAACACTATCTACTGCTACTGAATGAGCTTTTTACAATAAACAAGTTTTACTAAGCTGTCTTATATATGATTCGCACTAAATCGGTAAACGTGTAAAATGAATTTTAAAAAGATAACCGGGTCGTTGATTTTTGATGTTCGTTGTAACGAGGTGTAGAATAGTTGATGTTCGTTGTAACGAGGTGTGGAAAGGCGTTGCTATGTGAGGCTACCACCACATCAGAAATATTTCCTACTGGCTACTCTGATCAATAGCAAACTGTACATTCTACTGGATGGCTTTTTTACAATAAATAAATTTGGCTATTGCTAGTTGTATATTATTTATACTAAAATCCATAGTAAACTACATTTTTTTTTGGTTTGGTTTGGTTTGGTTGTTGTAAACTTCGTAAGCTTGGTGATTGCCAAGGCAACCAGAATTCACTTAACTCTCCATACAACGAAACTTCTGATTGCGTAACTTCTACAACCAACAATCATGAACAGCCTTGTGTCAAAGTATAATAACCCTGTTAGTTATCAATCTCAAGACAATGAACAACCTGTGGATAAAGATTTAAAACAGTTTGGAATGCCATCACTTTCGATTGCACCTATTGATCAACCTCGAGCATTCTTAAGAAGTCATACAGATGAATCAATCAACTCACATTGTCAAATTAAAATGAATCATGGTACAACAACATTAGCATTTAGATTTCAAGGAGGAATTATTGTTGCAGTTGATTCAAGAGCAAGTGCAGGTAGTTGGATTGCATCACAAACGGTTAAAAAAGTGATTGAAATTAATCCATTTTTACTTGGTACAATGGCAGGTGGTGCAGCAGATTGTCAATATTGGGAACAATGGCTTGGTATTCAATGTAGATTACATGAATTACGTGAGAATAAAAGGATTACAGTTGCAGCGGCATCAAAAATATTATCAAATCTTGTTTATTCATATAAAGGAATGGGGATTTCAATGGGTACAATGATTTGTGGTTATACAAAGAGTGAAGGACCAAGTATTTATTATGTTGATAGTGATGGTACAAGATTAAATGGAGATTTATTTTGTGTTGGATCAGGACAAACATTTGCTTATGGTGTATTAGATTCTTATTATAAATGGGAATTAAATCTTGATGAAGCATTAAATCTTGGTAAAAGGAGTATACTTGCTGCAACACATCGTGATGCATATTCAGGTGGATCTGTAAATTTATTTCATATTGATCAAGATGGTTGGAAATTTCATGGTAATTATGATGTTGATGAATTATTTTGGAAAACAAAGGCACAAGAGAAATCATTTAATAATGTACCAGAAAGTTTTTAGAAAAAACAACAAAGTTTAGCTCATTAATACATTAACAGCCCATTCAATATTTAATGTACGTAAATCAGTATACATTTGACCAACACCAATAAATAAAACTGGTATTGAAGTTGAATATGTCATATTTATAATTGTACCAATCATATCACCAACAGTATCACATTTTGAAATTAAAAAAAAATCTAAATTTCTTTTATTTCCAAATGATTTATTAAAATTATTTGCTTGTTCAACAGAATCTGTACCAACAAGTGCTTCACCAACCATAATAATTTTATCTGGTTTTGCATATTTTGCAAATTTTTCTAATGATGACATTAATCTTAAATCATTATGTCTTCTACCTGCTGTATCAATTAAAACAACATTAATTTTCTTTTCACGTGCATAATCAATCGCATCTTTTGCAATATTTGCTGCATCTTTACCATATCCACGTTCATATAATTCAATTGATCCACCATTATTCCTTGATGTTAATTCTGATAAATTCTTCGCATGTACACGTAATTGTTCAATTGCACCACTTCGAAATGTATCACATGCCGCAATTAATATACTTAGATTATTTTGAATTAACCAATATGCAATTTTTGATAAATTCGTTGATTTACCAACTCCATTAACACCAACAACTGATATTACATATGGCTCATTCTTTAACTTTCTTAGCTTTATTTCATGTAGTAAATCAATTGATGCTTTCGGTGTTAATATCTTTCTTAATGCTGCTTGCATTGATTCTTTTACTGTCTTTTCAATAGATGTCCAATTCCCCGTCTTTGTACCAATAAGATTCTTTTTTAATACTGATTCACATAAATATTCTGCTACTTGTGGTGCAATATTTTTCTTCATTAAATGTTCCTTCATTTTTATTAATGCTGGTTGTAAATTTTCATTGGTTATTGTATTACCACCTGTGATACCTTTAAAGAATGAGAGTGCTGATTTACTAGCAGTAGGTTTTTTATCATCATCATCTTTTGACAGGATCTCGTTCATTTTAGTACTGAGATCCTTAACCAACACGTCATCACCATCTTTGATTGTTGAATCCCAGTCTGCATCCCCTTGTATTGTTGCAGCTTTACTCTCTGATGGTTGCTGCTGGTCATGTTGTTGAGAATAGTCTAAAACAACACCTGAGGCTAATTCTTCATCTGGCATACCGTCAACTCCCCACTTCCTTCTTGCCCTCGTAGATTTTGCAGATTTTGTACTTGTAATACTATCATCAGTACCAGATCCAATTGCCGCATCATTGGATGATAAATGTTTATTTGCACGTTTTCCAGCCCTTTTACTAGATTTCTTTGGGCTATTAGTGACAACAACTGGCTGAGGCGGTGTCTTCTTTTCAACCTGGCTCAACCTCAATGAATAGTACTTTGTAAAATCATTGAAATCCGGTAATGTATCGGTTGAATTCAGGTTGACCAAATCTTGCTTGTACAGGGATATGAATAGTTTTACAATACTAGACAAGAAGTCTTCCATGTATGATAGCTGTAGTATCGACTGATAGACCGCCTGCAATTTCCAAGAGTTAGTTAAGACGTAATCCAAGATAAAGAAAAGGAAAAATAAAATACCACAAAGACGATGCCGAGGTCATTTGAAGTAGCCCATCGAACTGTCTGATTGTCCTTCCTGAAGCTATCGACAACGCCAGAAGTCTGACCAATGAGTATTTGAGATATAAATGAGTTGACTGTTGCAGCAGAGGCCGAGTCAGTCACAGACTCCCACAGTACGATGCCTCCAGTTGTGAATATCGTGAATCGGTCAATCATTTTGGAGGTGGTGGTGGTGATGGTGGTTGCAAGAGAGTAAGCAAGTACTACACCACGAACAAAATGGCAATATCAAACAGCGCAAAACGGTTCATTGTAGCCACGATTGGAGCGTCAATTGGATGCTATATGGGATTCCGATTTCTGCGTGCAAATCATGTCGTTTTGGTAGGGTTTTATTTTTTATTTTTTTTTTATCGACAACAAAACTAAACTAACCTGTAAATTACGTAGATACGAAGGACTGAAAAGACACCGCAGCGTGATGCGAATGGCAATGTTATACACAAACCGCTCAAGGTATATACAAGAGGAGCGGCAGAGATGATGGATGATAGTAGTAAGGAAGAGTAGGGGGGCCAAAGATGTGTAGAAAGAATTCTAAAAATAGCATAAACCGTATTTTTAACAGAGATATCATCATGGTGGATAGGAGGAACACCAGAGCATGATCTTACAATACTTGTGGAGACATCAATTTGGACAAATTTTGGAGTTGTTGTTTATAATTATGTAAGAATCGTCACTAAAACTTAGGGGTTGCCCCCGCTATTATTTTTTATTTTAGAAAGGGGCTCCCCCTTTAAATTTAGAAAGGGAGGAAATTCGATTTTCTTTTCTATTCTTTTTGTTTACGCGACAATGACACTAATACTCGATACCCTGTTTGATGAGTGCCTTCTTAAAAAAGTTGCACCAGACATTATATCAAATACAAGTAAAGAATATACAATTCGGCCGCTTGCAAGGGATGACTATAATCGTGGAGTTTTAAAGGTGCTAAGTGAATTAACAATTGTTGGCGAAATAAGCGAAACTTCATTTAAAGATAGATTTGACTACATGAAGAGTAAAATGGATGAATATTTTATCATTGTAATTGTATCGAATAAGAATGATTCAATTATTGCAGTTGGTTCAGTCATTCTTGAAAGGAAATTTATTCATTCGTGTAGTATTGTTGGCCATATTGAAGATATTGCAGTATCTAAAAGTCTTCAAGGTTCTGGCTTGGGTAACAAACTTATTTCTGTATTGTGTTCAATTGCAAAATATTATGGTGCATATAAAGCAATACTGGATTGTTCAGCAAAGAATGTTGAATTTTACAACAAGTGTGATTTTGATACTACTGGTCTCATGATGGTAAGTCAAGGGAAAAATATATATATATATATATATATATATATATATATATTGGTTACTAACTTCTTTTTTCTTTCGTGTAGACAAATAAATTTCAGTAAATATTCATACTTAATATATATATATATATATATAATTATCCTTTATAATCAATATTTTAACGACGAGCAACTGGCTTTGAACCGCCCTTGTTTTGCTGCTTTGAAACTAAATTCTTTGCACCGCTTGCTGAATGCTGAGCTTTACGTGCCTTCTTTAAACTGTCATCTGCACGTTTCTTATCTTTGCTTTGTTTAATTGCTTCTGCACGTGTTGCCTTTCTAATGTCTGGTTTAATTGATCGTCGTTCCTTGATTAAATCCAATGATGCTCCAACAACTGCCTTTTGATGTTTAACTGCACGGCGTGATCTCTTTTTGGCAACTTCTTCAGTGATTCCCTTTCGATGTTGTCGACGAAACAATACTGTCCATGCAATACGTCTAGGATTCTTTCGTTGTTTGAATAATGATTCACTCTTGTGTGTTCCAAATCTGAATACTTTAGAATCTCCACGAATGAATAATTTCCCACGTCCTGGGTAGATTTTGCTGCCGGAGAATGGATCAATTTCGATCTTCATTTTGTTGTTGTCGTCGTCGTCGTTGTAGAGAAGAAGTTGTTGGAGATGCTACGTAGTTTGGAGTTTGCGTCGCTTTTCCTGTGACTGCTCTTCTGAAAACAATAAACCCCAACCCACTCTAAGTTACAAAGCCGCACGTAAAACGTAACTTAACGTTACCAAATTTAGCCATACACCAAACCCCATCTCGAAAACCTAACAAGAATATCGAAAACCTTACTAAAGGATGCCTGTCAAAGTGTATTACCCAGGTAAAGGACGTAATCACAAATCGCCAGTAAAGAATCATCAGGATACAACAAGGGATAGTGCAATAGATGAAGCGGTTATAACTCTTACAAAAGATGCAATAAATCAACAGGATATACCAATTCTTGCGCATTTAGCACGACAATATGGGATTCCTCCACAGTTACGACATCAAGCATGGCCATTATTGATTGATTCTCATCCATATTTAAATAGTAATACTAAGAGTGATGGTGGGCCACAAGAGATACCAATTAAAAGGATAAAGGGCGAGATAAATCGATACAGAAAGCGACATCCAAGGAATAATCAATTTGCATGGTCTTTAAAGGAATTATCACAAGATGAAATTGAACGTGTATACGAGATTATCGAAGAGTCAATTGTTACATTTTTAAACAATAAAGGTTGTGAAATACCATATGAATCAGGACTGGTTCATGTAGCACTTGATTTATCAGAATGGGTCTCACCATTGACAATAAATGATGAAAAAGAAAAGTTTGAATTCTCTGATATTTATGAGAAATTAATGATTATAATATTACATAATTCATCATCAACAACATTTGCTGATAGAATTAGTTTATTCTTATCAGCAATAAGAATACAAATTCCTGATTTAGCAACATTCTTTAATGATGAAGGAGTCATCTCATATTCAGGTGATGATGAATGGCTTATTTGGTGGATTAAATGGTATGGAGCAAAATCATGGAAATCAAGTAATTGTGCATCAAGTTGGGATTTATTAATTGGATATAGAAATGATTTATCACCAAGTGTTGAAAATATAAAGAATAGTAATGGAGTTACGATACCATTTACAATGGATCCATTTTGGAATCCAAAGGATGAACATTTTAAACCACCAGATACGTGTATTCAACATATATTCCTAAGTGTTGCAATATTACAAGCATTTAAAGAAGAATTGGAAGAATTAGAGCAATCAGAAATAAGGGAATTCTTAATTTATCCACCATTTATTGAAAATATGCATAGTTTAATTATTGAAGCAGGTTATTTATGGAGACAATGGCAAGTTGGTGAAGAAGAAGAAGAAGAAAAAGAAGAAAAAGATGAATTCTGAAATTTATTACTATAATGAAAAATTCTCACAATGAAGATATATTCCTTGTGCTCCTGTACCCTTATGTACTGCACGTTCATCACTAATAAATGATACCCAATTAGATATTGCAAGTGTAAATGATTTTGGTCCACATGTTGCAATACCTGATTCACCACGTGCATTTTGTAATTCACTTGTTAATATTACATATATTTGTGGTCTCAATCCTCTGTACATATTAATTTGGTTTGTCCTTTTTGCTGATATCTTTCCACTTGAACTACTACAACAACAACATTGTCGTGTTTGTCCAATTGGTAAAATCTCATCTGGATCATTATTTGCACACATACACACATTCTCTTGTTGAGCTGGATCTGAACAATTGTTTGTTGTACCACAAGTTATATAAATATCAAATTGTAAATCTAATTCTTGAGCACCATATTCTTCTTCTTCTTCTTTTTCTCCACATTTACTCCTCCTTGCCATATTGATTAATTTTTCAATTTCATCCTCGACAAGATTATAAACATCAATCGTTTTTATAACCCATATAATTCTAATCCTTTTAACAATTTTAACATTTGATTCCACGATATCACGTGCAATGGGTAATATATATGAAATCCCTGAACCAGCTCCCATTAATATAACTGATTCAAATTGTTTAAAATCTCTACTTGTTCCATATGGTCCATCAATAATAACTGGTAATTGATTAAATTTTAAGATTTTCCGTGTCATTCCATTACGGGGATATATTAAAAACTTCATTTCATCATCATTGGGTATTGACATTATAGTAAATGGATGTGATTGCCAAAATGCAATTGTTGGAAATTTCAAGTAAACGTATTGACCTGCTTTCCATTTTCTTTTTGGGGTATTAATTGCAATTTCGAGATATTCCGACTTTGATTTTAAAATTGCGTATCGATCTTTTATACCAATATTCATAAATCCCATCCTTATTATTCGACACAAGACATCAAATATCCAAAACCCAATTGAGATCCACATATAGAATTGATAATATTTAGGTATATGTAAAAAGACCAGTACAATAAATGTAACAATTGATGCAATATGTTGAATTACAAAGAATTCATAACTAAAATTTCGAATTGGCGCAAAAGATGAAAAGACAATCCAACCTAATACACACCATGCCGCTAATCCGTACCTATACATGGATAAACTAAGTTGTTGTAATATATAATCCCATTTCCCCCATAAATGCATAAAAAATCCCATATGAAGTGTTGATGTAAATAATATACATCTTGCAACCCAACGATGATATACATTAAGCTGTTCTTGAGAGGAATTAATTAAAAATCCAATTATATTCACTTTTCCTGAAAGGGCAAACAAAAGCGGTATCTGACTCATTGTTATACCAGCTGCTCTATATCCAGCTGTTTCCCAATTCTCCCATGGTATTGTATTTGCATCATAAAAGAATAATCCTAATAATAATGAAAAATATCCAAAAATGAATAGACTCCTTCCTGTTGATGGTAATATTAAGTTATATTGTTTATATATTTTTATCATTATATGGTATGAAGCTATTTCCCGCCCAATTGCTGTAATTGTTGCGTATAATCTCGTCCATACATTTCTAGGCTTTGCAATTGTTGCCCATTCCTTTTTACTTTGTCTTAACCTCTGTAGATGTATGATTCTGTCGGCGATATTGAGTATAACACATATTCCCATCATAGCACCCACAACTGACCAGAACCATTTGCCCATTTCTTGACCAGCAAGAGGCCCGGTTGTACTACTGCTCATATCCATATCCATTGTAAAGAATTTATTATTATCTGGCAAAAGAGTTGAAGATGCAGTATAAATTTAATTTAATTTATTTTAATTCCCGGGGTTCTTGATGAGCCTTCCTTTACCCTTTTCGCTCTTTCCTAATCCAGACATGAAATTTGCTCAACCAACACTAAAATAAATAAAAAGGGCCCACCTTGAACTCAAGTCCAGCCCACAGAAAAAAAGAGAGAAAATGTCAAGCCATGACCATTCAGATATGGATATGGGAGGCAGTTCAAGCAGCTCTTCAATGTCATCATCATCAATGGTAATGGTATTCCATACATCGATAAGTGATCCACTCTTTTCATCCCAATGGACTCCGTCAAATACCGGTCAATACGCTGGAACTTGTATTTTTCTAATTTTTTTTGCTGTTATTTACAGAGCACTTGTGGCATTAAGATATAGATTTCAACTATATTATACTTCCTTAGAATCAACAAGGGTCGTAATTGTTGAAGAAGATGAGCAGCAACAAGATGATGTTAAATCAGTCTCAAAAGAGACAACAATTACTCGTCGTAGAGTAATGCTCTCGGGTGCAAGACCATGGAGACTAAGCGTTGATTTACCTTTGAGTTTTCTACAATTACTCGTTTTTGGAGTTTCTTATTTACTGTAAGTTCTTTTTCTCTCTGGGGGTTTCCTTGACTAAAACTAACATCTACTTAATAGAATGCTGGCTGCAATGACATTCAATGTTGGCTACTTTCTCTCAATACTGGGAGGTGTCTTTCTCGGTGAACTCATCGTTGGACGATACCTGGTAAATCCATATGCCCAGTAGACACTATTTCTTTTATTTTTATTTTTGTATACGAATTAATGAATGTTTTAGATAGTATAATACAAATTTCAAGTTGGTCACAAAATGTCAATTGAGTTTACCATAATTTGCTCGTCACGCTTACCCGGTTTTAGACTAGCGCACCGCCGCACGCTTATTCTTATTCTTATTTAGGCAAAACCTGCTCATCAAGCTAAACTCGAACTTGACGGTGCTTCAATGCCTTACAGTTCTGCCAAGATACGTACAAGAGTGTGTAAATATATAAGACATGTAGAAAGAACAATTTAAATTCAAAAAGGAAGAATGAAGTTATCATTAATCACAGTTGCATCGCTCATCTCATTAACCTCTGCACATTTTGTGTTCACTTATCCACCATCTAGACCAGGGGATATTGAACAAGAATCAACATCACCATGTGGGCCAGGTACAAGTGAAACAACCAATCGTACACAAGTAAATCCATTACAAGTACCAATTGTTGTTAATAATCATCATGCGACAAATAATATCTTTTATAATATGTGTCTTGGAGAAGGATGTTGGAATTCAAGTGATACGGCGTTTAATATTACAATTAATCAACCATTATCAGTTACTGGACTAGGTGATTTTTGTATTCCTGATGTTGTATTCCCAGATGATTATGAGAATGGTACATTAGCAACAATTCAACTTATTGAACAATCTCCTGATGGTACTTTATATGCATGCGCTGATATTATCTTTATAGATGATGCTCCAACAACTGATTCTTCATGTGATAATAATACAAATGTAGCAGCATCTCCTGTTTCTTCTTCTTCTGCAAGTGCAAGTGCAAGCGCAACTTCTGCCGCTACTACTACTACTACTGCCGCTGCTGCCGCTACTACCTCTAGTAATTCTGCTATGGGACTCTCTTATTCCATCGTTACTCTTGCAGCTATTCTATTCTCAAGTATGATTGTGTTGGTTTAATCAAATGTATAGTATATAAAAGTTCAATTATAATATAGTAATAAAATGATAAATTATCACTCATCACTACAAAAGTTTTGACATATCTTTATAGGATAATTTACTTGATTTCCATGACAGCATCTGTAATTAAGGACTGTCACATCATAGATCTTGTAGCTAGTTCCAAGATTTCGCAAGTACGACAATCTTCAGCGGACCAGTCAGCTTTTCCTTGGCCACAGGGTACATGCACTATATATTCAATGTATCATCCGTTTCCAAGGATCAAATTCTACTTGAGAGGACATATGGCTTGTTTTTTGAAATACGCCCGCAATGCTACAGCCTCTCTGGCAAAATCACATTCTCGGGACAATTTATGCAATTTATGCACTGCATAAATTGTTTAATGTTTTATGTATTTTATGTAAGCAATTTTTGATTTTAAGCAACAACTCCACAAAACTCCCAATTGCGAGCCGCAGCATCTCCAACTTTGTTCCCAATCTTGAAATCCGATACCAACTTCAAAATACCATGGGCAGTGATTCAGAATCTGAATCAGTACAGGCAAATTTAGACCTTTGCTTAAATTATCAACAAAAGATCCTTTCAAATGTTGTTGATCAGGATGGGCTCGTTATTATGGCACGTGGGCTGAATATGCTAAAGATTATAGCTAACCTTTTATTTGCATGTCAACACACAAAAGAGCCAAGTTTAATTATCTTAGTAGGAGCTGATGATCGAGATAATGATATTATAGGAGAATGTCTTGCAAATTTAACTGCGGTATCTAATGTTGAGAATCAAGGAGGGTTAACAATTGTTAATACAGATACTACAAGTGTTGAAAAGCGTGAATTAATGTATAAACAAGGTGGAATATTTTCAATAACATCAAGGATCCTTGTTGTCGATATGTTATCCAAGGTAATAGATGTGAGCAAGATATCTGGAATTGTACTTGTTCATGCTGAACGTACAATAACGACATCATCAGAAGCATTCATTATTAGAATATATCGACAATATAATAAGGATGGATTTCTTAAAGCATTCTCTGATCATCCTGAACAATTTACAACAGGATTTTCACCACTTGCGACAATGATGCGTAATTTATTTTTATCAAAGACATTCTTATGGCCAAGATTTCATGTTGATGTTGCCAAATCACTCGAAGGTAATTCAATGGGTAAAGTAATTGAGATTGCAATACCAATGTCTGATTTAATGACAAAGATACAAATTTCAATTCTTTCATGTATAACTACATGTTTAAGTGAGCTACGCAAGGCAAATTCAACAATTGAAATGAATGATTGGGATGTAGATAGTGCTCTACATAAATCATTTGATGTTATTGTTCGAAGGCAGCTTGATCCTGTTTGGCATAGGGTTAGCATTAAGACAAAGCAGATCGTTTCTGATCTTAGTATACTTCGTCAGTTATTGACAAGTCTTGTCGATTCAGACTGTGTTAGTTTTAATCAACAACTTGATACAATTATTGCTGCTGAAGCACCACCACCTGGTTCAATAAAACAAAATTTCTCTCCATGGTTATTTTTAGATGCTGCAAATACAATTTTTAATGCTGGAAGGGAACGTGTTTATACTGGTACATTAAATGAATCCTTTTCACAATCTAGTATTCACCTAGTTTTGGAACAATTACCAAAATGGCAGCATTTATATGATTTATTAAAGGAGATTTCAATTGAGATCCATTCAAATCATAATACACACGATATGAATAATCATGTATTGATATTATCTTCATCACATCAAAATTGTATTCAATTATCACAATTTATAAGGTACGCGTCAAGGAAATCCACAGACAAACAACCATTTTTACTACCAAACCTTCGTCAATATCTTGCGTGGAAAAGAAATTTGCCTAGGCTTCGACAAGTGATGCAAGAAGATAGAAATCGTGAACAATATCAAACGACAAAGGACAAACGAAAAGCACTTGGAAATAACAATAATAATAATAATACACGATCTCAAAATAAGAGACGTCGAATGCGTGGTGGAATGGCGTCTGGGGGTGGCAGTACAAGGGAATCAAAACAGTCTACACCAGATGTAGAGATAAGTGAAATTATACAAATTGTTGGAGATGAAGAAGAGCAAATAGATGAACCAGATACAGTACCTCTTGAATTTAATAATGATGGGTATGAAATTCTCGATATGGATAATTGTATCTCAATAATGCCATATAATGGAGATTTAGATGATCAATTAATTGAAGAAATTATGCCTAGATTTGTCATTTTATATGAGCCAGATACTGCATTTGTGCGAAGATTAGAGGTATGTGTGTTTGTGTGGAGATAAAATTTAGACAGTGACTGATACACTCTTTTTTTTTTTCTTTTCTTTTCCATAGACATACAGAGCAAGTCATCCTGATCGACAAGTCACTGTTTACTTTATGTATTATGAGAATTCAGTTGAAGAGAAGCGGTATTTAAGTGCAGTAAGGAATGAAAAGGATGCGTTTACAAAGCTTATTAAAGAGCGAGCTGTGGGTTCTTTTTTATTTTATTTATTTATTTATTTATTTTCAGTTACTTGAGTACTAACAAAAGAACATAAAGAATATGTCAATTGTCCTCACGAGCGATCAAAACGATGGATTAGATCTCGAAGAGAGATTTCTAAGGACTGTGAACACACGGGTCGCTGGCGGTGGAAGACTGCTTGCTGAAAGATCCAGGCCTAGGGTATGTATTGTCTTTTAAAGAATAATAATAATATATGGAGAGAAAAATAATATTCTTACGCAAAAAAAAAAAAAAAAAAAATCTAGATTATTGTTGATACAAGAGAATTTCGATCATCATTACCATCATTAATACATGGGCATCAATTTGAAGTTGTTCCATGTCAATTAACAGTTGGAGATTATATTCTAACACCAGAGATATGTGTTGAAAGGAAATCAATAACAGATCTTGTATCAAGTTTTCGTGATGGCCGTTTATATACACAAGTTGAAACTATGATGTTATATTATGAGAATCCAACATTATTAATCGAATTTGATCATAATAAATCATTCACACTTGAACCATTTGCAGATATATATCAAAGGAGTGCACCAGTTTCTAATGATTTACAATCAAAGATTGCATTACTTGTATTAACATTTCCAAAATTAAAAATTATATGGTCATCAAGTCCATATAATACAGCAGATATATTTAATGATATAAAGATAAATCAAATGGAACCAGATGTATTAAATGCGGTTAATATTGGATTAGCAAATGGTAAAGATCCAAATTGTATATTTAATCCAATTTCACAAGATTTATTAAGGTCAATTCCAGGTATTAATCAATTAAATTCAAGAAATATCTTGTATAATATTTATAATTTTAAACAATTATCCAATATGAAGGTTGATGAATTATCAAAATTTTTGGGTAATGAAAATGCGACAAAAGTGTATAAATTTATTCATAGAAATATATACAGTTAGGATTGTTGTTGTTTATTACAAATATCAAGACATTTTTGTTTAATTTCTTCATCATCATCATCAGCATCGACTGAGTCAAATATTGGTATAAGTTTGTCTAATAATTCTTGTGCCTTGTCTGGTTGATTTAATTCGATTAATCTTTTCAATCTTGACGGTGAATTGAGTAGTAACTTTGCAATATCAGCTCTATCATTATTTAAATCCTTTGATTCACTATTATTATTATTATTATCTTGGATATTAATAGTTTGCACGAGTAGATGATTAATTTCACCGATATTATCTTCGACATTTTTAAATTCTGAAATAACAGGGTTTAATTTGTTTACCAGCTGTTACCAAATAAAGTATTGTTGTCAGTTAAGCTAGAATATATTCAAGGGGCGGGGGGAGTGTTCACATACATCTGATATGGTATTTGTGGTGGACATAAATCTATTATAGTTGTTGTAAACCAATGCCTTCTTTTCTGACTCCAAAGTGTACATTTCTTTATTCATCTTGATGTTTAGTTGCAATTCAAAAAATAAAAAATAATCTCTCTCTCTTTTTTCCACTCTTACCTTGATGATTCACTACATGCCGATGGAGCAATTCCTTTATTGTACCACCTTGAACAATATCATCAACGTACACTTTTGCATCAAATTTTGTTAAATCAACATCCTCTTGTCTCTTTGCCTTTCCTTCCTCCTCTTCTTCTTCTCCTTCTTCTTGTTGCTCAACTTGCTTTTCCTTGCTTTTCAGCTTGTAAAACTCACGCAGAGCATCACGTCGAGATGTCATTACTTACCTTACGATCACCATCCCATTTTCCCAGATAAGATCCCATCAACAATATAATTCGACTACACAAGGGTTTTCAATGGCAACAACAATTCTACAATAAGTTTTTTCAATTTTAAAAAGATTTTATTCTCTCTATTATAAAACTACATACAGATTAAACTTGTCAGACAACCATTCACGCCCACCAATGCTATCCTCCCTGTAGGGATACATAGACAATGGCTGAGATCATCGACACTCAGAGACAAAAAAAGAAATTTTCGCTCAAGTAACGTAAATATAAAGTAAAGTACATAAAATGCACCCACTCAAATAATACAAATTTTCTCACTCAAAGGCATGAAGGTAATCAATCATCAACCAAGTTGGATTCTGTGGCTCTTTAGAAGAGCTCATAGAGAGACGTGACCTATAGAAATGATCCTACTATAGAAGGGGTCAGAAATTTGTCACACCAAATGTTAGAAAAAAGAGGGTCCAATGCTTACTGAAGTACGTCGCTGAAGAATCAACTCAGTTGCGAGGAAAGGCTCCTTTTATAGGTAAAAATTCCCACCCTCTAACCCCATGCTACAACGCTAAGGAAGAAATTTTTCTCTTTCACTTTGTAAACCCTCATTGTAAACCCTAACTTACTTATGTGTTTGTGACTGCTCCCAAAAGGAGACCCAAGCGACGCACAAATTTCCCAAGCTTCCCTAGTTGAAGGTGAGCGTTACAACAACCAACCTACAACCAACGACAACAAAAATTGGTGAAGTCAAGACATAACAATAATGACTACCGAATCTCACCGATGTACGTATAAAGAATGGAGGAGTTTTTAATAACGACTTGATAGGAACGTTTTGGACTGACGATTTCGATTTCTTTAGTATACGTTAAGGGCAAGCACCTCTCATTTCAACGAGGAAAGCGGTCAAACCACCCAGCTGTGTCACTCATTAAGATTGGTTAGTCTATGACAAGGATATTGCTTAATGATGGAGAAATAGTTATTAACAAAATTTATCTTTATATAGAAGGTGTCAATTCTCCCGAGGATGTTCAATTCTACCTTGGCAAACGGGTTGCCTACGTATACAGAGCAAAGAAGGAGATTAGAGGATCAAAAATCCGTGTTATATGGGGACGTATAGCACGCCCACATGGTAATAACGGAACTGTCCGAGCCAGGTTCCGCAAGAACTTACCACCAAAGACATTTGGTGCAACTGTTCGAATTATGCTTTACCCTTCAAATATCTAAATGCATATAAGAGAGAGAAGGGCGGTTCTTGTGTGTAAATTTGAATTTAAAATGTAAATTATAAACAAGTTTATGCAATTCATGGTTTGTAATGTCCGTAAAGTCCGATCCACGTTCGTTGTAGACACAAAATAGAAAACGTGACCAAAGGTCCCAAATTACAACAACAACAACAACAATAAGAGGACTCGGGGAGAGAAAATTGATTCAGTTGTTTGTGTGGCAATAATGTCAGTTAAAAGGAGTCATAAAATATCATTATATCGATCATTTTTAAGATATGGGAATTTATTTTCATCATATAATTTTCGTGAATATGCAATTAGACGTATAAGGGATGAATTTAAATTAAATCAATTTGAAAATGATGAAAGAAGAATTCAAAATTTAATTTCAAATGCTGAAATACAATTAAATATAATTAAAAGGCAATCATCAATAAGTCAAATGTATCAATTTAATCCAATCGTTGTTGAAGATGCTGCAAGGAAAGCAAAAGCACTAAGATTAGCTTCAAGGAATGCTGCTCATGATGCTAAACAAATCGACTCTGCTTTACGACAAGAATGAAAACAAGAAAAAAACAATAATTTACCGGTTTTATGACTACAGTTCAATCTCTTTGTATATATATATATATAAACCAATCTCTAGCTTTAAATTACTCTTTTTTTTTTTTTTTTTTTTTTTTTTTTTTTTTTTTAAATATTAAAAAAAAAAAAAAAAAAAAGGAAAAAGATTATATATCTCACACTCCAATATCAAGACCTAACAAGTACAGTATCAACAATGATATTTTTTTTTTTTTTTTCTTCCTTTAAACAAAACCAATTTTACTTTTTTATTTTTGCTTAAATCAAATCAGCAATATTCATGGGCATCTCTTCAATGTGTGTACTGTAAAATTGTTCAATTTCACGCATTGCACCAACATCATCATCAGTGACAAAGTTAATTGCAACACCTTTACGACCAAAACGACCACCACGACCAATTCGATGAATATAATTCTCTCGGTTTGCTGGCAAATCATAATTAATAACAAGTGAAACTTGTTGAACATCAATACCACGTGCAAGTAAATCTGTAGAGATTAAAATTCTAGATGATCCTGTACGGAATTCCTTCATAATAACATCACGTTGATTTTGATCCATATCTCCGTGCATTGCAGAAACTGTAAAATCTTGTGCACGAAGATGATCTGTAAGCCAATCAACCTTTCGTCTTGTATTACAAAAGATAACCGCTTGAGTAATTGCAATTGTTTCATACAAATCGCATAATGTCTCAAATTTAAACTCTTCCTTGCCAATTGAAATGTAAAATTGTTTAATACCTTCTAATGTAAGTTCATCCTTTTTAACAAGAATTCGAATTGGATTATTCATAAATTTAGTTGTAACTCCAAGTACATCTGATGGCATTGTTGCAGATAACAAAACAACCTGTGTAGATTCAGGAAGTAATTCAAAGATTGCATGAATTTGATCAGTAAATCCACGTGAAAGCATTTCATCAGCCTCATCAAGAACAAACATCTTTAGTTGATCAGTCTTGAAATAACGACGCTGAATCATATCTTGAACACGTCCAGGAGTACCAACAACAACATGAACTCCTGATTGTAAAGCAGCAATATCCTCACGAATACTTGTACCACCTATACATGCGTGAACCTTTACATTAAGGTAGTCACCAAGAGCTTCAAAAACTGTCTTGATCTGAAGGGCCAATTCACGAGTAGGAGCCAAAACAAGTGCTTGAGTAGCGTTTAAATCCGTATCGATATTCTGTAAGACAGAGATAGAAAACGTTGCAGTCTTACCAGTACCAGATTGGGCCTGAGCAATCACATCGTGGCCCTTGAGCACAGGTAGAATAGCACGCTGCTGAATTGAGGATGGACTCTCGTAACTGTATTATTCTAGTTAGAAAACAAGAAGAAGAAGAAGAAGAGAAAAAAAAAAAAAGAGAAATATTAATTCCGCCACTTACCCATAACCAAAGATACCACGGAGAAGGGCGGGTTTAAGATTGAGAGCATCAAATGAATCGACTACCTCATCGTAGTTGGACTCAATAATGCCTCCGACATCGTTCAAAGTATCAGCCATATTCGATAAAATCTGATTTAAAATGAAAAATTCGTTTCCGTTGAATTTAAATCGAAAATTCGGTCTTGTTGCTCCTTCTTTTATATCAAGGAGAAGCGGTGGGAAATTTTTTTATAATTTTTTTTTTTTTTTTTTTTTTGCCTTTGCCTTTCCCAGGGGTGGGATGATTATTACCCAAGCTGTGACTGGGAATACGCCAGAAAATTTTCCACCCAGCAACGACAACGACTCAATATCCCAATCACGTGTGGAGATGAGAGATGAGATGAGATGAGATGAGATGCAATGAGACAGGATCCTGTGCCAAAGAAAAGGCGGCGCATCACAGAGGAGAATGGTGAAGGTTTATCCAGTAGCGGAATCCGTCCCCTCGGTAACGCTTTACTATTGGGGGTTAGAGACAAAGCAGCATACCATCGCAGTAGGCAGTTAGGTTCATTTGCTGTTTGGCCCGATGAGCTGATTATGGAATTCTTAATGATGGGATTACTAAGTCCTCGGGAAATGAGACTGGTTGGATATACATCGAGAGTTTGGTTTGCATTTTGTTCGGCTCCTGAGTTGTGGAAACAGGTTATTGTTAATACTGCTAGACCTCCAAATTCTTGGAATGGTTCATGGAGATCAACTTTTTTTGAGTTTCCTCCAGATACTGCTTTACATTTGAATCCTGGGCCTCTGTTTTCGGATGTATTGTTTCGCCCACTTCATTGTGCTACTCTTGATATTGCTCATTACATGTCCCGTAAGGATCTTGCAAGAAATGCAATTCCAGTCTTGGATAATGTATCCCCATCCCAATTCAACCATGAGGGCTTGAGCGATAAACCATTCATTCTGAAAGCTGCGCCTGGCCAATTGCCAAAAGTAAATCTGGACAAGTTCTGTCAAGAGTATGGGGATGTGATATTTCGCCAGGAATCAGTCGACTGGAAATTATCTGTCTACACTGAATACATGAAGAATAATTCAGATGAATCTCCCTTGTATTTGTTTGATCGAAATTTTTCACAAAAGACAGATTTGACCTCAAGGTACTCAATTCCTAAAGTATTCGAGCAGGACTATTTCAGTGTTTTAGGTCAAGAAAGGCCTGATCATCGCTGGCTTATCCTTGGTCCAAGGCGGAGTGGGAGCACATTCCACAAGGATCCCAACGGGACTTGCGCTTGGAACGCGGTGTTGCAAGGAGAAAAGTACTGGATAATGTTTCCCCCAGACATACTTCCACCAGGTGTATTTACATCACCAGACGAAAGTGAAGTTGCTAGTCCTCTGTCAATTGCCGAATGGGTCTTGGGATTCTACAAAACTGCAAAGAAAGCTGATGGGTTTATGCATGGTATTTGCAGTGCAGGCGAGACTATCTATGTCCCAAGTGGTTGGTGGCATATGGTTGTTAATCTCTCTGATTGCATAGCAGTAACTCAGAACTTTGTTCCTGAGAGCAAACTACCAAATGTCTTGTCATTTCTTCGTGATAAGAAGGATCAGATTTCAGGTTTTTGTGAAGATGATAATGATAATAGCCTTGTTGCTGATAATGTATATGATAAGTTTATTGATCGGTTAAAGTCTGCTGGTCATCAAGATGTACTCTCTAATGCCTTGACCAAAATTGCAATTTCAAATATTGATTCAGATAAGAACTCGTGGGCTTCAGTAGTCCAAGAGTCTCAAGAAGGCTTCTCATTCGGGTTTTAAATAGCTTTATTAGTTTTAATATAAAAGTCCCCTCTTCTCTTTGCGCCTCACTGCGAGCGGCGCATTTCGAATAAAACATTTTCAATTTTTTATTTCTAAGTTACGGATAAATAAGTAAGTTATTTTATTATTATTATTATTATTATTCTCCTACGATACCTCGACGATAAGCGGGGAAGGTAAACAAAAAACACCAAATGGCATCGACATTTAAAAGACCAATTTCAAAGATTGTCTGTATAGGCAGAAATTATGCAGATCATATAAAAGAATTAGGGAATAAAACTCCACAAGCGCCATTCTTTTTCCTTAAACCGCCATCATCAATTCTTTTTCCGCAATCTGGACCATTATTGATACCTAAAGGTACAGATTGTCATCATGAAGTTGAATTAGCACTTGTAATTGGGAAGCAACTGAGAAATCTCGATCAGAATAATGAGACAGAAGCTTTTGATTCAATTGATGGTGCGTTTTTAAAAGAGCCCCTCGGGTAAGAAGAAAATGAAAGCTAATCTTGCAATTAATAGGATACGCTCTTGCTATCGATATGAGTGCGCGTAACGTTCAGAATAAGGCTAAGAAGGAGGGAATGCCATGGAGTATAGCCAAGGGATTCGATACATTTTGTCCTCTTTCGTAAGTTTTTTAAAATTTCTTCAACCATTTTTTTCTTTTATTAGCTAATCGAAATGTAGCGCATTTGTACCTAAACCAAAGGTAACTGACCCTTCAAATATTCGACTTGAACTTTCAGTGAATGGTAAAGTGAGACAGAATGATTTGACAAATCTTATGATTTTTAAAATTCCAACAATCCTATCTGTAATCTCTTCAATTATGACATTGGAACCAGGGGATATTGTACTTACTGGTACTCCCAAGGGAGTTTCAAGTATTGTACCAGGAGATCATGTTTATGCTTCAATGTATAATGATGGAGATAATAAGCCATTGGCAGAGATTGACGTTTATGCAGAGGAAAAGCCCGGCCCTTATATATTTGAAGGTTAAAAAAAAAATTTGTTAAAAAATCAAATATAGTCTTCTATATACAGCAGTAGCAGAGAGATAAAATACTTAGGTCTTTTTTGTAGCTTCAGCAATACTGACTATTAAATCCAAAAGTTCAAGCTCTTCGTCAGAGCCGTCGGCTAGTCGTTTCTCTGCTTGAGACAGGGCAAGTGATACAAGGGGTTTGGATATATTATTATCACTATCACTGTAAGCGATTAGATCATGTAGCTAAGCGAAAAAAAAGTTAACGAGTCAGTATAAAGTACCTTTTACAGTTGGTCAAAAAATCACTTACTTGACTCAAGAGCTGTGATGCACTCCAACCGGAACGAATAACATCCTGTACAACGAGCCTTATATGATCAACATGCGTTTGATTCTTGATATTTGGATTCTCGGCCGCCTTGATAATTTGCTCAAGCACTTTATCAGGGACCGATCCCGTCACGTCAAGCACAATATCAGTGGTAATAGTAGCGGTCGGTTGTGCCTTGGACATATCGACATCGCCTTCATCATCAGTTGTTGTTGTTGTTGTTGGTGCCGCCAACTGTCCAGCAGATTGAAGAAAAGTAATTGCTCTGCGGAGATCGCCAGCTGAAAGTGCAAGCAATCTATCCAGCGCATCATCAGTACATTCAAGTGACTCTTGCTGACATATATATTGTAGCCTATTCTTAGCATTGACACTATCTAGTGGTCGAAACCTAAACTTTGAACACCTTGACGCGACCGGATCTATAATACGGGTAACGAAATTACAAATCAGACAGAATCTTGTAATTCTAGAATAATTCTCCATAACGCGTCGAAGAGCAGATTGTGCTTCTTGTGTCATTGAATCTGCCTCATCAAGGATAATTATTTTATATGGTGGAGCAGGATATCCCTTCCTTTTAGCAGCATCTCCGTTCGAAACAGTTGTTTTGGCAAAATTCTTTACTTTTTCTCGAACAATTGATATTCCACGTTCATCTGATGCATTTAATTCTAAAACGCGACTTTTCATAAGTTCAGGACCAAATAAATCCTTTGCAAGAGCTAGAATCGTAGATGTCTTTCCTGTCCCCGGTGGACCATAAAACAACATGTGCGGAAGCTATTCAAACTTGTCAGATAAAATGAGCTCATAACATTCTCTTGGTGAACTAACATTTGCTGATTCCAGAGTCCGTTTCAAGATCGATATAGTATTATCCTGGGCAGATATGTCTTCTAGGCTCCTTGGCCGACTAAGCATAAATACGTCCTGTTAGTACCAAGAACTACTACAATAAGCGTAACATAGACCTACTATTTCTCGACCCATGGTGCTTCTACTAGTGAAGCCATCGTGATGGTGGTGGTGGAGGTGGTTGGGATGATGGCTTTCCCACCCAAAATCCGACCCTTCTTGTAGATGGGCAGACCAGGGTGGTGAAATTTCAAGCAGCACTTCAATGCACTATAGTCGAGCTATAACGATATATAGGGAATTGCACCATGCACCGGTTAGGTCGGAGACGTGGAGGACATCAGGCTCTTGGTCCTATTACGTACCAGACTAGCTTGGTTTCTCATCTGAATAAGAGTCTCGATTTCATTTGCTATGCGCAACTTGTACATATATACTATCTCGAGTAAGCATTTTTTGTATCTGAGATTTGATGAACTCTGGCTAACTTTGAATCTTATACAGTCAATCCTTGTTGCTGCTTTTGCTGCGTGCAGTTATACATTTGGTACGTCTTATCAAAGGGTTTCAGGGAGGGCATTTCTATTGACTAGTGCTTATTAGAACTATTTAACCCCAAAGATGTTCCCAGTGTCTGCATCTTTGAAGCCGGGGCCCATGTGTAGTATGATTATCGGATCCAACTTTTGTTGTCTCTTTTGGCAGCTCATGTCACCTACACCAACGGGCACCGATGTATCTAGAGGGTATGTCCATGGGAAAGCGACTACTGAGTTTGTTGGCGATAGTAAGTTTTTTTATTATTAAAGAATTCTTGGTTCTTGTCTGCTAACAAAGGTCCTCTAGAGAATGCGTATTTCTCCCTATCTATAATCTTTTCTAATCTACTGCTGCTATTTCTGCAATATCTCATGATATGCCTAAGATCATCAACTGAAGCATCATCACCACAGGGGAATGTAGCCCCTCCTCAGTTTCTCCCTTCCTTATCAAGACGTCAGCGGCCGTTTGCGCCGCCTGGTTCTGAAAGCGGTTTCTGTGCATTTCCTCCATCAACTACTACCGCAACATCCTCATGCCAAGACGATAATATTTTAGGGGGGGACATCATTGTCGCGCAAATCAATTTGTCTAAGCCGTTTATTACTCATACGCCATTCGATATGGCTTGAAAAACAAGTTCTTTGACTTGTAAAATGTACATTATGATTTTCTTTTTCTGGTTTTTTTTTTTTTATAATTATAATCCTAACTCTTTTACTTGTCGCACTAACTACTTAATCGTACATGCTGAAGAAAAAAAAAAAAGAAAAATTTAAACCCCCTACTCATGCACGGGCATGCTAACGTCTGCCTTGCTAGTAAGAGCATCTTCCTTGCGCCAAAGTGATGTGATGGTCTTATATTGAGTATAGAACTGGAGACCAGATTGTCCATAGACTATGTTAAAGAAAAAAAAAGTTTTTGTTAGTATGCAAATCGAATAAGGGGTTGCAGAGATATAGTAATTCTTACAGTTCAAGTCACCAAGGAAGGAACCCTTGTTTCCAGTAAATGAAAACATAGGCAAAGGAACTGGGATAGGTACCTGATAGAAAGTGCCTGTTAGTACAGAAACCAAGAAAGAAAAAATAGATTAAAATATCTGGGGCGCCAAGGACTCACATTGACTCCAACCTGTCCAGCTTCAACTTCACGCTCAAATTTTGCAGCAGTTGCACCCGATTGTGTAAAGATTGATGTTCCATTTCCATATTTATTCTTGTTGATCAAATCAATAGCTTCCTGAAGGGTATCGACCGAAACAACTACAAGTACAGGTCCAAAGATTTCCTCTTGATAACAAGTCATATTAGGTTTAACACCAGTTATAATAGTTGGGCCAACAAAGTTACCATTAGGGTAATTTTTAGGTTTGAATCCAATTCCATCAAGTGCAATTGTTGCTCCTTCATCTGAAGCGGACTTTACCAATTTCTCAATCCGTTGCTTGGATTCCTTTGAGATAACTGGACCAAAATCTGCTTCTTTGTCGAATCCTCCACTAACCTTGAGCTTCTTTGCATTGTTAATCAATTCATCTACCCATTGCTTGGAGTCTCCCACAGTGACAAGGACAGACAATGCCATACATCGCTGTCCAGCAGCACCAAAAGCAGCACCTGTAATTGCATTTATAGCATGATTTTTATTGGCATCAGGAACAAGAACAGCATGGTTCTTAGCTCCAAGATTTGCCTGAACCCTCTTTCCATTAGCAGTTCCTCGTGTATAGATGTATTTCCCAGCTTTATCACTTCCAACAAACGAGATTGCTTTTATCCTTGGCTCATCCAACAAGAAATCCACTGTTGGAGCTCCACCGTGAACAATGTTGAATACACCATCTGGCAGGCCTGCCTGCTTTGCAAGATCGGCAAGGATCATTGCAGCTCCTGGGTCCTTCTCAGATGGCTTCAATACGAGGGTGTTACCGGTAATAGTAGCCAAGGGCAAACTCCAGAGCGGGATCATAGCTGGGAAATTGAATGGACAAATCGCCGCTACAACCCCCAATGGCTCACGAATTGATTTTGTCTCCATGTCTGTAGCTACACCCAAAACTTGACCAGTCAATTGAGTTGTAACCCCGCATGCAGTCTCAGCAACCTGAAGCCCTCTAAGAACGTCGCCCTTTGCATCATCAAATGTTTTACCCTGCTCTAAAGTAATACTTGCAGCTAATCTATCCCAGTTCTCTCGGATAAGTCGTACAAGATTAAACACAACCTGCTGTCTCGATAAAAGCGAAGTCTTCTTCCAAGTATGGAATGCCTTCTCAGCAGCATCTACTGCAGACTTGAGCTCATCAGGTGTCGACTGAGGGACACGTGTAACGAGATTATTGGTTGCCTAGAGAAGAATTATTGTAAGAATTAAAACACAGAGACAAAGAAAACGTGGTAGAGAACATACGGGATCCTTGAGGTCAATCCAATCGCTAGTTTCACTCTTGTAAAACTTATTATTTAAAAAGTATGGAGTATCAGGAGGATTGGTAATCTTGTCGTGGGAATTTGGTATAGTTTCATAAGGCACAGACACAGTAGTCAGAGTACGCAAAGATACTGCACGTTTTGCAATAGGAGAACGAGACAACATTGCTAGAGTATTCATCTTGTTATGATCTTTGAGATTCCCTTTTCTTCCTTGGTTTACAATAGCTTTATAGATATTTATGTCGGAATAATTATGCGGGGTGGATCAATTGTGGGGATGGCGGCGTATGTCCCGGGGAATCCTTCGGACTGAGCTTGTTCACATAAGTGAGGTGGGGCTCTCCCCGTGACTCCGGATTTAAGGTTTAGGGTGGTTTTTTTAATTTGACACCTCCCAATGGATCTCACTTGGTTCTCGGACTGACTGGCAAGATAAGCTACGAAATCACCCGATTGTGGATAGTATATCTTGCTTCCAGGTCTAGATTTTGAGGAATACAGTTGCTAATGTGAATCGTGTAGCTCGTAGCTCGTAGAAATGCTCCAGTCAGGCAGTACAGTATATAAAGTATTTAAGGACTATCTGGTCAACGCCTCACAAATAGTGGTTTTCCTCGGTAATTCTCGGTGAATTCCTTCTTCCTGTAATAGTCTCTATGTTTTGAGGATCTCCAACTCGATACTGCTACTGTGCTGATAACTTTCGTGTGCATCCCTCTTGTAGCCATCACTTGTTGAGTCCGAGATAAACCTCCCATTGGAAGTCAAACACCAACTGGTCTCGCAATTGGGTACCCGTCCTATGAGTTTGAATATTCCTGATCGGGGGAGCAGCTCGGTATGTTTTATTCGCGTCAACCCTTTCCACATGATTTACCCTTACTAATATCATCTAAATAAGACTTGTTATACAATCACAGGGCGACAGCCCAAGAGACAAAAGCATCGACATGACAAAGTCACTTCTTCCACTCCTGTTCCATTTGAACCATTATTTCAAGGGATGGAACCCCCGGATATGACTGCTCATCGCTATAGAATGTTCACGGAATCATGGGAGCGCCAAAAGTCTCGAATTAATGTGAGAATATTTTGAATCTTGAAATACTTTTGCCCTTGTTAATGGATCATAGTCTGTTATAAGTGAAGCAGATGAAGAATCTGCCTTGCTGATAGAGAGGTCTTTAAAACGAGAGACCGATAAGAACCTGAAACAGTGAGGGAGTGTCCATGTGATTTACTTTCTCAATCTCCTCTCTAATGACTTCTCCTCTTTTTTTTTTCTTTTTTTTTTTAGCGTCAATCTCCTTCCAGCTATTCCAGCAAGTGTCGTCATACTGGGTCAGTCTCCTTCTAGACGTCGACGTATTTTCTCCTTGATAACGTCAAGCTCTGAAAAAGCAGATGGATTCTGTGTCACACTTCAGTATAGTTTTGTCTCTACTGTTAAATCTACAGTACGATATTTGATCTCCTCTGCTATAGAGGCTTCTTCTCAAGATCTACAGTCAGAGATTCCTAAGCTTTGCAAGTATGATATGGATCTATTGGCTTGGTGGTGGAGTCGAAAACGCCTGAACGGGAAATTTGTTGTCATCTTTCAGGATGCTGACTCAATTGAGCCTTCCACCTTCTCTCAAGTTATACGCCTTTTACAGTGAGATTAACTTTTTAATTTTTTGTTATCACTGGTTACATTATATTAACCAGATTTCTGCAGTCTTTACACACCTTTGATCCCCTTCGCATTGGTCCTTAATGTTTCCACATCCTTTTCCATCTTTCGCGATATGCAAGATCGCTCAACTCTCGGTTTATTGGATCTGACTAATATAGGAGTGGGAGACTATAACAGTAAAAATATGACATCCAAAGTTTTGAACAAAGTAAGTGGCTTCCTAGAACCCTCTGTATGCGACTTTGTTTTTAACTTTATTGCAGGTTCTTCTTGACCGACAATTACCATTTATTCTGGGGCCTAGGCTCCTCGAGTATATCATATGTCAGAATGAATGTATCAATGCCAGCATGGACGATTTAATTACAAGTTTTCATGTATGTTATTCTATTCGGCTTTCAAGTTCCAAAATGCTTACCACTTTTCTTTTACAAGGTGCTCTACATGTCTTTTTTCTATGAAAATCCATTGGTCGCTTTAGCAGGTTCTGATGCTTATCTGAAGGACAAGACCAAGTTAGCAATGTACGCAGAAGGGCTCAGATCTCTACCATCTTTTAAGAGGTAAGTTAGGATCGTTTAGACAAAGATAATATGGAATTAATTATCTAACTTTGCAGACACGTTTCCAACCTTTTGGAATCTGGAGATATTGCACAAGTTGAAGCCTTGATGGAGAAGGATTCTATGGTTATCAAAACATTTCTTGAAAGCATAGAATCTTTCCAGACTTTTAAGCGCTCTTTATCAATCTGCCTGAAAGTATTGCTGCTTTTTCAGACTGATCAGATCAAAGATCGTGCCATGAATATCTCCACACTCTATTCAATGCTTATTTCTGGCTATCTTTCCGAAAACACAATATCGAAAACATTGTCGTCCATTTTGTCAGTCGGACCCATTCTTATATGACGGAAAACTGAAAAAACTAACCATCTCTATGTTTTACTGCAGGTATCTCGATATCAAGTCGATGCATCATATTATATCTGAAATGATGGATCTTTTAAATCATCAAGATATACAAGATAATCATTTAAAATCTGTAAAAGTTTGTTATAATGCGGTCAAAGGGTTTAAGACTGAGAGCGCAACTAGCTTGAATGATAATGTTGAATATACAAGCGCGCTAAAAAGTCTTATACAAAGCTTTGAAAACTTATTAAGGTGAATGGAAATGTATTTATGATCTTTTGCGAGTATAACTAACCCATCGAAGTTCGCACCTTGCACGAATCGAGGATATAACATTCTATGAGGTATTTCTCTATGATGCGGTGGCTTTGTATCAACAAGTAAGATTTGGTCCTTTTTATTTTCCCTTTCTTTCTATATGCATCATGACGCTGTGTACAGAGTTTATGAAATTTCAGCTAACTGATGAACTCAACAGCTCACCAATCCATGTTATCGATCGGCTCTGGAAGCTGGATTGACATCACCAACACACTATCTGGGGCCTTCTTCTCAACCACACAATGATCCAACAAAATTAGCATATAGCCTATACAAGGAATCCCCAACAACAATAAATGTCTATGACTGGTATCAGGCATTTTCTGCTGCGATGGATAAATTTAACGACGGAGAATATGAGCACGAGAAAGTTACACAAGCTTTATTCTTTAGAGCGATTGCTGAATTGCGTTTTATGGGACTCTGGAGGCCAAAGAGTCGCAAAGCAGACATTGTTCAAAGACTTATCTGGGGCAGATTATAAAACATTCAGATTTTGGAGTTTTGATCCTATTTAATATGGCTATGTAAAAGCGCCCCTGCTTATTGTATAGATTGTATATATAATAAAAATTATGCACATTTAAAGAAAAGAAAAGAAAAAAAAAAAAACATAAATAGAGTATTTACAAAACAAGACATATGAACTAAAAGCGGAAAAGATATTTTTTTCTATAACGAAAAAATCTATAAACAACTACTACGTACTAGCTTACACTCGCAATTAAAAGAATTCAATGGCGGGGAATGGCTTTTTTGAACTGTTTAGCAGCATCAAACCCGCAAATTAGGCAAGCAAAGAGCCATTTGGCTTTATCGTAGCATCCTACTCTAAACTTTTTCAGAGATCGAAAGAGAATGACAGCCTCGACGACATGAATGGAAATAAGTGAAAAAAGAGCATGACGACGATAAATAAGAGCACTCCTCAAAAAAGACGATGGAACATGGGTATTTATAAATGAGTTTGGTAATGCACCCAATAAGCACAAGATCCCCATACCGGCAGTAAGAGAGAGACCCAGAGGGGTTAAAAAGCCTGAAATTTTAAATGGTTTAGCTTTATGAGGAGCGTACCCTTGGCTTTGAGCGGCTTCCTTGGCCATATCAACAAATACGATCCTCGCTTCTTCATAGCCGGTCATTGGCTCTGTCAATCTAATTTGGATATCTGCTTCTGCTTTTGTTGATGGGAATTGATAATGAATAGTCATAGATTCAAGTGTAATATCCGTCATTGATACATCAGCATCCAGAGGAAATTTCTTGATCCCCCCGTAAAATCGTATATAATCGATAAGCGCCAATTTATGATCCTTATTCATATGATTCATTATCCTTGCCTTAACAGCATCCTCTCCAGATTTATCCATCTTATTCACTCAAGCAAACAACAACACACAATCCTGCAAAATAAACGGGGCACTGCAAGGGGGTTCATAACCCTGAATGGGCATGTCGATCAAGTTCTTCCTTCATTGACGTGCGGCTGAATCCTCAACATCCATTGGCTTGAGTGGATAAGTCTTGGCTGCTGAGCACGTGACAATCGGTCAATCTACATGGAACTGGTCTCCCCTGTCTAAGTTATGTAAAGTAATATAGTAAAATTTTCTATAGAATGTAGCTGAGCTTGTGCAAGACTAATATCAACTCCACTATGTATATGATCATTTTAAAATCCAATGGTGGATTAATCACTTTTCAAAAAAAGACTGGTTAACATTCTGCCGCCATGACGTGCCCCATTTTTTAATAGCAAATAACAAGAAGCTAGAAATGAATCCCAAAATTGTAAGGATTGTAAATAGCCAACCTATACCAATACCTTGAATAGCAGGTTCTGCTACAAAAGTAGCGACAGCTGCTAAAATCATGCGAAAGAAATTGTTTAGAGCAACCCCGGAAGATCCATGCCCAGGAAGGGTATCAACTAGATATGTCATTGTTGTACCAAAAATGATCATTGATGAAATTCCAAAAAGAAAAGTTCCAATTAATGGAATGAACCAGAATAATCTGTAATAAGCCGTCCAACCAAATATTAGTAAAGATGCAGGATAAAGAGCTGCCCCAAAATATACATGCTCTGCAATCCGTTCTTCTGGGATCTTTTCTCCATTATTTTTCACTATACCCCTTTTGATAACTTTATCGCTGTATCTGCCGCTTAATATACTAGATATCATGTAACCAATAGAATTGGGTATATACATTAATCCAACAATAATTGATCCAAAATTGTATGGTGCATCGGAATAGACAATTTGGATACTTATTGTTACCATGTAAAGTGTGAAATAACAATATGATGAATATATAATTGAAAGGGCCACAGGAGGGAATGACATAAAACGGAAATTTGACAATGGCTTCTTGAGTATAAAGAAAAAGTCAGACTTGAATTGGCCTAGACGCTTGCAGCCAAAGGTCCTACTCTCAGTTCCACTAACTTTTTCTAAGGAATCAGAACCAGATCCTTCTGCAACAGAATTAGTTATAGGTAATTGCGCAGGCCGATTAAGAGTTTCAGGCAATAAAAGGATCAGACCAGCCAATATGACACCAGCACAAATAACTAGAAACCATTGAGAGCCCCTCCACCCCCACCGTTGTGTTATGAGTCCTCCAATTATAGGTGCAACAAGTGGACCCATAAGAGGGCCCAAATAATAGTACCCGATGGCCCTGCCGCGTTCTGAAACGATATATATGTCCCCAATAGTACCAGCACCTACCGCTTGTACTGAAGCAGCTGCTCCACCTGATAATACCCTGAAAACCATTAGTTGTCCAATATTCTGAGATAGAGAAGTGCCAATACAGAATGCAGCATATAATGAAAAAGATATCAAGTACACGCCACGTCTGCCATATTGCTCCGAGGCAGCAGACCACCAAAGTGGGAAAATTCCTAGGGCAAGCATGTAAATTCCATATGATATATTGACAATCGACTCTGTAGCGTCTAAAGATTTACAAATTTCGTCAATAGAAGGTAGAATAATTGCACCACCCATGGGTGCCATCATAGCCGAAGCTGCTACTTGAAATACAATCAGATTCTTGATCTTTGGAGAAAAGCCTTTAGAATCTTCAATGCTTCCAATAAGGCATAGACTTGACAGAAATCCCCTTTTTACTTGTTTAGAAATCGTTTCTTCGTGTGTCGAAACTATAATATCCGCATCTTGAGGCTTCTCCTCTTGGTCAATGTAATTAGATGCATCACCATCGTCCGAAGTAGCACAATCCATCAATTAAGGTAGAGTATGAACCATGTTGGAGGGCACCAACTCAATATATTTAAGAATCGGTAACACATCCGGCTCCTTGTAAACATTTTTTAAGCTCACGCCGTGGGGATTCCCTCAGACCCAATAAATCTCCCGAAGCGTATAGTCTCGCCAGGCAAGATACAATAAACTGCGACATAATGCTGCGGCTTTAGGGGAATTTTCACCCGTCATTTTCTTTTTACAGCTTCCATAAGCTGAAGGCTACAGCTCATTATTATCTTTACCCAGCCCGGGGGGGAGTAAGTAGCGGAAAATAATTACCCTTATAGGCAATTATCTTCCCGATAAGATAAACTACTGGAGATATCTTGCCATCTTGTTAGAAAGTACTGCTGTATTTCAGCTGAGAAGACTTTTTTCGCCATAAAAGTAATATGCCGTATTTGCCAACGTCTTCTGTAATACTTGGACATCCATTGTTAGCTGTCCTTCTAGAACCAGCAAAGACATCTCTTTTTCTTCGGTAACAATGACAAGGAAGTAGCATGTTAGATAGAGTTTAAAGATAACCATCAGGTTGATCGACTAGTAATACTAGCGCGCGGCTTAATAAACTATTCCACAAAGGGAAATTTTCTTCCTGATTCTAATCTCCTCGAGGACACATTGAGATACTGTAAATTATCGGTGACTTTGCATAAATGATGTTTATCAGCAATAATAGCTTATGGCTGAATAAAAAGGAAATTAACGACTTTCCAATTATCAAACAACAATGACGGAAACCAGTTGGGAGTCAATTGCTCGCGAGAAGAGAGAGTCACTAAGAAAGTTGATTCCAAAGAAATGGACAATTGAAAATATTCCTAGTGCAGATGAAGCTGCGAACGGTGTGGAGCTTTTGGATCGAATCTTACCATCAGATGTTGTTACTATTACTCATATGAGTGCCGCTGAGCTTGTTGCTGCCATGAAGTCAAGGTCGTTGACAGCGGTGCAAGTAACCAATGCCTTCTGTCACCGTGCCGCAGTAGCTCATCAAGTTGTAAGTCTTCTTGTATGCTTTTCAACATATTACCTGCTTCTAACTTGTATTCTTTCATATAACAGTTCAATTGTTGCTCCGAGATATTCTTTGATTCTGCTTTTAAGAGAGCGAGTGAATTGGACGAATACTTTGAAAAGTCTGGTCAGCTGTTGGGTCCTCTACATGGCGTACCTATATCACTAAAGGTATATATTACTATGCTTTATATTTGGTTAATGTATCTCTCTAACCTCTGTTTATATAGGATCAATTCAATGTTGAAGGAGTCGACACTGGGATTGGCTTTATCGGGCATCTCGGCAGGCCTTGTTCTAAAGCAGACGAATCGAATATTGTTTGTATTTTACGTGCAGCTGGTGCCATTCTTTATGTCAAGTCGACTGTCCCTATGGCTATGATGGCTGCGGATACTTATTCTAACATTTACGGTTATACCTATAATGCAGTCAATAGGAAGCTATCAAGTGGAGGAAGCTCTGGTGGAGAAGCCTCTTTAATAGCTTCTTTTGGTTCAACAATGGGATTTGGTACAGATGTTGCAGGGAGTATTAGGATTCCAGCTGCCTTCCAAGGCATCTATGGTTTACGTCCTTCTCATGGCCGTTTCCCCTATCGAAAAATCACAAATTCGAATGCTGGACAGCCTATTATTCCTTCAGTAGTTGGTCCAATGGCCCGAGATCTCGAGGATCTTGAACTTTTATCAAAGACCGTCATCGAAGCTGAACCATGGCTCCAAGATGCCAAAGTCGTTCCACTTCCATGGCGTACTATATCTCTCGCTCCAAAGTTAACCTTCGGTATTATGAGATGGAATGGTCTTATCAAGCCTCATCCGCCTATTTCACGTGCTCTTTCCATGACTGTGCGAGCTCTTGAAAATGCTGGTCATGAGGTTATCGAGTGGCCAATGCCAAAGGACCCGTTTAAATTTATAGAGACTGCTGGGGCCATACTTGCAGCTGATAACTTGACTGGTCTCAAATTGTCATGTTCCATGTCAGGAGAGCCCATTATACCTCAAATTCTAGCTCTGAAAGCTCCTGTACTGAAAAAAGGAACAAAAGAGACAACTATATACGAGCATTGGAAGCAAGAGGAAGCAAAATATGATCTTCAGCAGGAATTCTACGAATGCTGGAATGACACCGCTTCCAAAACATGGAATGGAAAGCCCGTGGATGGTTTGATATGCCCTGCTTGGGAGAGCACTTCCTTTGCTCCAGGGAAATCAATGAAATCTCGAACAATGTATACCATTTTCCAGAATCTTGTTGACTGCACTAGTTTGACATTTCCTGTTACAAGTGTTGATGAGAAGGTTGACATACCTGAGTATGACTACAAACCAATAAGTGAGTTAGATCAGTCAGTGAAGGACTCTTATGACCCAGAGCTTTTCCATGGGACTCCTGTTTGTCTACAGCTCTGTACTCGCCGTTTAGAAGAGGAGAAGGTCATTGCGCTCGCAAAAATTTTGAAGACTTGTCTCGAACTATCAGAATAGAAGGACTTTAATTTTTTCATAGTTAGACTATTCTATATATACTCTCTATATTCTTTAATCTGCTCATAAACATAAAAAAAGAATCTTCCATTTGTAGATATTCTAAGCTCAATCAGAAACTATTCTATTTCAAGGTCCCGTTGTATGTCCAAAATCAGATATAGGTACATTGAACCCGACTAGGTCCAACGTCTGAAGCCAGTAAGCTTCAAAGTCTGGCTCTGAAGTCACCCCGCCATTCCATGTAATATCTCCATCAACATTCAATTGTCCTTGATTCATTGGTAAAAATAAGCTATCGTCGGCATCCATAAATGTGTCAAAAAAATCTTTTGTGAACTCATTTCTCCAATAAGGCTGCTGTTGCTGTGGTGGCCTCGCTAGTCTGGATTGATCAATGACGGATTGAAGTGCTCTCAGAGTATCAGAAGCAATATTCCTAGAGTTTGCAACAGTTGACGGAGGGTCAAAGTCAAGGTATTCGCAAGCCTGATTGAGAGCAATCCAAATTCTTACAGTAGTCTCTTCTGGTATCTCTGTAGATTTGCTGAGAATGTAAAATAATAGTACAGCACATGACGGTTCCACATACCGGCTTGAAAACCAATTGGCTCGATATGCCGGAATCCGCTTTCCCATGGCAAGGAGAATCTCGGGAATAGCTAAAGCGGCTTCTATACATTCGTGACTCCCAGATGCGATAGCATTCAACACATCAGCCTGTGCAGTGTCGAAATTGCCAGAGTAGTATGCCGAAAAAACAAGAAAAGGGCGAAACATTATCAGTCGAAGATAAAGATAAAGCAGCCTTAGCCAGTACCATTCCTTACACTGGATATCTGAAAATTTCAATATATCTTCAACATTCTCACAAGCAATATGAGGAGGAGATTGTTTTAACATAGTCTTCATATGATCAGCTGTCAGAGATAAAGCAGTGTATACCGCTGGAATATCTGCTTGTGTTGATTGAGTATTATATATACGGACCAGTTCTCTGACTGCAAAACCCGAATACTCATACCTGACAAAACTGTGGTCTGTGCCCATAGCATAAGTTCCAGTGGAAATAAAGGCGTCAGCACAGAAGGGTACCATTGCCATATCATGACATACACAGCTTGGCCTCCCTAATGAAAGACACAACATATTTTCCCAAGTATGGCAGGCAATCCAAGTACGATGTACTTCGTACTGATGTACATTTTTTCTGTGACTCGGATCGACTCTATGCATTCCAATAGCGATTGCTGTTCTCACTGCGGAACCGCTATAGAGATAGGCAGCTTTTATTTTCTATAAGTCAGCCGATGTGCAAAGAAAAGTATTAACGACTAAAAGTACTGACCATTAGATTGACACCTGTTGATCAATACGAGGCTCTAGAAACGAAAAGACTCATCAGTCATGCCTTGATATTAAGTTTGACAGTAATTGTAGACTTACAATCAACATTAAGCATTGTACCATCTGAACTGATGGAGCACCAAAGATGTCGGGTAGAGCTTGTTTTGCTCGACGATAATATAGGTCCATCCAGACACGAGGACTCGTCTCGAGGATATTTTCAGAAGAAGGGCGGAAAGACAGACCGATCGATATCAAGAGATATAACAACGCCAATCTAGTGCTTTTATCTCGCTCATTACCTGCTTCCAATGATGGCCACAAGACCTTTGCTCTTGATATATAGTCTTCAGGATCAATCATTGGAAATATCACATGAAGAGTAGCGAAATATGTAGCCAGGCTATGGAGCATTTCGTCTTCGGGAATGTCGAGACTGTGTAGGCTACCGAGGTCTGATACTGTAGGGATCTCCCCACAAGAAGAATCGATGCCAGATCCCGAAAGGGATTTGAAAGAGCTCTCATCGCTTCCACGGTGAACCTTCTCCATATAAGCGCACAACTTGCCAACAAAGGACTGATGACTTGAAGGGCCTAATTATGAATCAGCACCAAAACGAAACAACAATGAATCCATCAAAAAAAAAAAAAAACCCACCATAATAGGGTATTATTCCACTGCATAAGTAGCCTTCTTCAGACGAGCAGGTCAAAGGCTTTCCAATTGCTTCTGAGCTCTTGCTTTTGCTAGCAGAACTAGTATTCACGCTGTACCAGGGAACATTAGCTTTTGGTTCTGCTGTTGGAAATATAATCCGCCATACATATGAAAAGAAAACGGCTCTCTCGTTCTATACTGTTGGCGATACTCGCAAAGTATACCCAAAGAGGTACAATTTGAGCACTGAGGGTCACCGCTGCACTTGGGATAGTTAGTATAACAACACGCAAGACATATAGAACGAATCCGTTACCTTAACTCTTTTAGACCGACAGCCATTGCAGGCCTTGGAAGACCTCCGAGATTGCATACTTTGCAAGGATTTGGTATGGCTCTGACTCACGATCGATTTCTCATCTTTAATGGTTAGACTTAGTCAAAAGGCTGATAAGAAATGATCAGCCGCACCTGAAGAGATCTACCTTTTCGGGTATAGGTTGACGGAAAAGAGTTTCCCCTTTTGGCAATAAACATCCACATCCACTTCTGAGGATTCTCATGGTAATAGACGATATGAAAACTTGCGCCGATAGTTCTTATCAGCAGATAATAACTGACTGCTTTCTGGAGAGATTATAGTTCCATCGATCCATCTCATCTATAAGTACTCACTCATGACAGGGCTCCGGTCCTGATTATCCAGATTGTTCAGTGAATTGAAACAAAATAAGATGGTAGACTATATTCTCAGCCAGGCGTATGGATATTGCTTTGCTCTCATTCTGGGAGCTGCTTTCGCAGTTATGATGATTGGAATCACTCATATTTTGAAAAAGTATATGGGAGAGGTTCAGGATTCAGAGAGATTTTCTACTGCTTCCCGATCTGTCAAGCCAGGTCTGATCTCTTCGGCTGTTGTGTCTAGTTGGGCGTGGCCCGCTACGTTACTGCTTTCTGGCTCTTGGAGTTATACATATGGAATTGCCGGAGTCTATTGGTATGCTATAATTGGCTCCGTTCAGATTGTCTTCTTCTCTGCGCTGGCTTTGGAAATCAAACTAATAGCCCCTGGAGCTCACACTGTGGCAGAAATTGTACGTGTACGGTTCGGTAAGGCTGGACATATCGCATATTTGGGTTACTCTGTGGCGGTGAATATCCTGGTAACCTCGACTTTGCTTCTTGGTGGTGCTCAAGGATTTAGTGCTGCTACGGGGATGCATGTCATTGCTGGATGCTTTTTACTTCCTTTGGGGGTGCTAATCTATACCCTTGTCGGAGGAATTAAGGCTACTTTCATTTCTGACTGGATCCACACTGTCATCATCTACATCGTCATTACCGCTACTATGTTTGCTATCTATACAACCTCCTCCACTATTGGATCCCCCAGCAAAATGTATGATCTACTGAAAGAGGCTGGTGGGCTTCATCCGGCAACTGGTGGCCACGAAGGCAGTTACTTAACACTTGGAAATCCAACTATGTGTAAGGTGGCTTGGTCGACCTGCATTGGTGGGTTTGTAACTGTGTTTGGCGATCCTAGTTATGGCCAAAAGGCTATATCTGCTTCTTCCAAGGGTGTTATGGTAGGCTACATGCTTGGTGGACTCTGCTGGTTTATCATTCCTTGGGCTCTTGGGTCGTCGGCAGGACTTGCTACTAGAGCTCTGCTTAACAATCCTGTTCTCTTCACTTATCCAAATGTGAGCATGCAATACACTTTTTTTCACCCCCTTAACTTTTTTCCCCATTGATCTAACTCTCATTCTACATATTTAGCCTCTCACAACTGCCCAAGCCGGCGCTGGTTTGCCATTATTTTATGGAATGGCTACCGTTTTTGGCAAAAGTGGAGCTGCCGCTGCCCTTTTGATGCTCTTCATGTCTGTTACTTCTGCCATGTCTGCTGAGCTTGTTGCATTCTCCTCAATTGTGACTTATGACATGTTCCGTGCATATTACGATCCTTCAGCAAGCGGGAAAAAATTAGTCTATGTCTCTCATCTCAGCGTTGTGTTCTTTGCTTTTGCAATGGGTGGATTTGCTGTTGTCCTAAATTATGTCGGGGTCAATGTTGGCTGGATTTTGTCCTTCAAGGGAATTGTTCTTGCACCATCTGTAGGTGCTCTTGCTTTATCCATATTTTGGCCTAGGATGAATAAATGGGGATTAATTATTGGCGCCCCACTAGGGACAGCAACTGGTGTTGCTGTGTGGATAGGTTCCACTTACAGATTCTACAATGGTGACCTTACTGTCACCACTCTAGTTGGACCGAACCCTGCTCTTACAGCCAATTTTGTTGCCCTATTTTCAGCTCCCATTTATGCATATATTCTTTCCTTTATTGATCCACAGAATTTCGATATGTCAGTATTGAATAAGGGTTTTAAAGCTGGTGATGATGCTGATCAATCAGAGATCCAAGCCATGGTGCTCGATAAATCGTCCGCTGAATACTTACAATTAAAGAAATTGTCCAAGATAGGTCGCGGGATTGCTATTACTTTTTTCCTCGTCTTTATGTTTATCATCCCCATGCCTCTTTTGGGTACTAATTATATCTGTTCCAAGGGCTTATTTACTGCTTGGATTGTCATTATTTTTATCTGGCTTATATTGGTTACCGCTTATATTACTATCTATCCTATTTATGAAAGTTGGTCCTCTCTTATGTCTGTCAGAAGATTATTGTTTGATAAACAGAGGCAAGAGACAATCGAGAGTTGCTCGATCCAATATGGTTCCAAGGCAGATGTGCTCGATAGTAAACGAGCATCAGACTCATTTGTTGCAGAGAAGCCTATAGAGATTACCGAGCCGGCCGATTAATGCTTAATTTTTCATTTCCGTCGAGATACACTACATATTCTAAACCTTTAATTTCTTGATAATTGTTTTTTTCCTCTTCCATAGATGATTGTTTACTCAATTTTATAAACTGTTGATTAGATATTCTACCTGAAGACGTAACTCCTATCTCAATAATCGTCTTTTTCCTCGATAGATACTCAATCGTAGCTCAAAAAATTAATTACTGTAGCGTATTCTGGATCAAAAAAATCCCATATTCTCTATGAACAAGCTAAGTATAGGAGTCCTGAATAATATACAGTACATTGGGCAGGCTGTGAGACAAACTGATTCCACAACCAAGACTCAAATTGGGTCAGTCCCTCTACATGCTCATCAACAGGAGCATTCTTAAACTTATGCAGAGTACGCTCATGAACTCCATCTGGCATACGAGGAGACAGCCATTGGATATTGGCTTTCTTAAAAAGCCGAGAGCAGATTCAAGAACATAAAGTCAATACAGTAAATGATCGGTAATTTAGTAAACTTTTTACTCAATCAGGCTCTTGGCTCCTCTGATTCATTGAAAGGATACCCGTCTAAAAGCCAGCCAATGTTCGCAGACATAAAAGATGGCGAAAATGCCATAGTATCA
This sequence comes from Trigonopsis californica, assembly GCA_030574475.1. NCBI lineage: Eukaryota > Fungi > Ascomycota > Trigonopsidomycetes > Trigonopsidales > Trigonopsidaceae > Trigonopsis > Trigonopsis californica. The sequence goes on from JAJMFC010000010.1 coordinate 139,682, forward strand.
TCAGGGACTAATAGTGATTTAGGATCTCCGGGGCCATAAAACAACGGCGTTTGCCCATTACTTCTGCCTCCAGATACGGCTTCAGTATCTTTGTTATCCATATTGTTAAAGGATCTCACGTTGGATTGATCCATTTCCGCCTCACTATGGCACGGTGCCCGATCATATACAATCTCCTCCAACATTTGTACCGTCCGCCGCGAAACCCCTACTTTACGGATCTTGACAAGCATTTCTTTGATAACATTTGAAGCATCTTTATCTATATGCCCCCCAGTTTGACACATACAATAGCCTCTATTATCTATAGCTGATCCAATCGGAATCTCCTGAGCGAGAAGTTCAAATACATCTCGCAATACTTCAGCAGAGGGCCAAGTTTCAGCTAACATGGTCAATATATTTGACACGGCACGAACACTCTGGCCAACATCTTTACCGGAAAATACGGGGCCTCTGCAATCAGGCGCAGTAACCCAAAAGCAGTATAAAAGTGTTATCCCCGCATGAAAAACAGTTAAAAGACCCAACCAAGGTTGAGCAATCTGTCTACTCAACTGAAATCCTCGAAATATCGATACTGAAAGAATGGAAGATTTTACTGCCCAATTGCAAGCAGGACCACGAACATTTCCCTTGCTAGGTCGATATAAAAGCAAAAGGCTAAAGTAGTATATCATTTCCAACCATAGCGTACTGTTGTAAGATTGCGACATTGGATCTCCATACATTGGTATCTCGGATTTCCATTGATCCAGCTCTGCTTGGATTTGAGCGCACCATTCTGTATATGTGCGATAAGAGGCATCAAAATCCTTGTTAAGAACAACATTCATGATCTTGGACTGTATCAATCTTCCCCTGAATATGTGCGAGCTGGAAGATACTGTAGTCCTTTTCTCAATAATATTATCCGGAGTGAGCAACTCTTGCCCTTCCCAAATATCCTCGTCGTTATAATTACCAAAGAATCCAGTGGTAATGACTTCATCTGGCATACAGAATGGAATATCCATTGCTGTTCCTACTGCACGATCAAGTGCGTAGCAACACCAAAATACTCTTCTTCTGACCTCTTTACTAAGCACAGACTCACGACACGGAGTTCTTATTAGAGGCTGCTCGAGATACAAGCTGTTGCTAGCACACAGACGCATTGCTGTATTAGAAAAATGGATTATTGCTTCCGTTGAAGACGAGTGAAGAGCCCGCATGCCCAACAACAAAACAGCTTGCACTAGCAGTAATGGCTGGTCCATAGATTCCACTCTCGGGAAGAAGAAGTCGGTAGCTAAAGCATAGAGCCTATGGCTTACGATGCGACAAGGAGTGTAAGAACGTGACATAATGAGTGTACCTATCGAATATATCATGTACACAAAATATGCTTTCCATTCGTCGTCTCCATCTGGCTCCATCATTTGGTTACCATCTTGTCTTGCATTAAACAAAATTTGTAGCTTATTTTCCCAGGTTTCTCGCCATTTTTCAAAAGTAGGACGATGCAAAAACGGGTATTGAGGATGTATCACTTTGAAATAAATATCAACGTAAGAATCACTTTCTACTTTGTCAATTTTGAAAAACTCGTCCGCCTTCTTATTGGCAATGGCCTCCATATACGAAGCGACAGAGGGAACAGATGACTTGAACAGATCCGGTTTTCGTTCGCTCTTCATGATACGGTGTGGCAAGTTAAGAACTGACAGTTTTATACCGGCGGCTGCCTCGTGAGGATCCTCAGAATGAGTCAAACGACTTTCGGGAGATAGCGTCGTGACTGAACTAGTTCTTCTTCTTTTGTTGGTATCATGTGTACTGTCACTAGCATTACGCAAGTTGACATTAGGGATAATTTCAATTACTTGGGCTTCACCGTCACGAAAAGGTAGGAAATTCGTCCGAAGATGATCCGAAGATGCTTCTTCGTAGTCCTTCGTGGAGGACAATGCTGTCTCCAGTTCAGCAACGCGCCGTTCTAATGCATCCACATACCTAATTGAGATAGACCGGTAAGCCTACAATACAGTAATATAGAAGAACAAAGTAATGACTTACCCTGCAGGATAATCTCCCTTGTGAGATGGTCTTCTAGCCATTATACATTCTACAATAGAAATTCAGATAAGCATGTGAGCTTCTCTTTCCTGAACAATTGGATCATAATCGCATAGATTACCTTCCCCAGCTTTGATACAATTTCCACATGGCCTGTTCTCCACATCGCACTAATCGATTGTTGTTAGCTAAAGTTAAAATTCAAGGAACGAAGGTCATATCACACCTTTTGCTTGCGAAGCCTACAGCGCCGACAAGCTAATAATCGAGTTTTCTTGCCACAAGCAGCTTCTGAGCTCATTTTCAGTCAGTAACAGCTTTGCTTCCATCTGATCTTGCCATAAGACACTGCCCACAGCTTTATTTTGGCTGCTATCTCTGGATTCGCTGGGACAAATCCCCGGGCCTGATAAGCAACGTTTGGAATATCGAGGAACAACTACAACTAACTTCATTGGATTCGTATGTAATATATAGTGATTTAGTAGTACGATAGCTATACTAGAGGCTGCTAATTCAATTCGTCGAATCAAATAACGCGAGACTGTATTGTTCATTTTATTATCGAAGATTTAGCATATATTCAAATAGATCGAATTAGATCAAAAGAGAGAGAAGAATCGATTGCAAATAGCAAAAGAAAATTGAGATCATCAATCAAGCTGTTTCTTGCATCGAGTTGAACAAGGAAACACTCCCCGAAGGGGCAAAAGAAATCGGCTCCTTCACAAGGCCCCCATTCCCAATAGAAGAGCTCTTGTCAGTTGTACCCCATCCTCCACCCCCGGGCGTACAAATGATTACTCGATCATTAATATTGACATTCCAGTCTTTTCGAGGACCAATGCTATACGTAAGTTCCTTACCATCGGGCAATTTCCGAACATAATAATTCTTTCCAGTAGCACCATCTTGGCCTCCATGTAGACCGTAAGGATGATGGACTCGCCTTTCAGAAAGGACAGTCACAGATAAGGGTTGAAGGAATTCAATTTCTCGAATAACACCGTTTCCTCCGTTAAATAGGCCCTTTCCGCCACTATCTTCTCGAATTTTAAATTGACGAAGAACCACAGGAAATCGCTTCTCCAAAAACTCAGGATCGGTTATGCGAGTATTTGTCATATGAACTTGTGTAGCACTGGTTCCATGCCAAGACTCACCGGCTCCACTACCTCCACAGATAGTCTCACCATAAGCGAATCCTTGGATCAGTTTACCATTACTGTCCATACCACCTGTACCGAAATGGAACACATTACAGTCGCCTTGAGATGCAGCACATGCATCAAACGCTTTGAACAGCACATCAGTAATTCTTTGGCTAGTAATGGGATTCCCAGCACACACAGCAGCCTCGGAACTTGGATTCAGGATTGTACCCAAAGGAATATTAAACTCAAGTGGAGTGAGACAGCCTTCATTGAGTGGTATTTCTTCGTTTATTAAACATCTCATAACATATAGAGCAGCAGATCGAGTCACTGATGTAGGAGCATTGAAACAATTAAAGGTCTCACATCCAGTTCCAGTCCAGTCAAGTAAGGCAGTGCCATCATCGGGATTGATAGTAATTTTGACCTAGTGAAGAGCAAGACATACAAGTTTTAGATAAAAGACAATAAAAGAGCAAGTAATAAAACACTAAAAGAAAAGATTTACCTTTAATGGTGTTCCATCGTCCATAAAGTCAACCGCTTCGAGTGGTTTACCCTGAAACTTTTCATAAGTTCCCTTGAGGAATCTTCTCACGGCAATTTCGGCATTTCTCTTAATCTCTCTCATATAGAAATGTACTTTCTTTAGGCCATTTTCTTCAATCAAGCTCTTCAAAAGGCGAGCACCTCTTGCATTTGCTGCAATTTGAGCTTGAAGATCAGAGATATTGTCCTTCAATCGACGAGACCCAGAGCATCCAGGATATTTGGCAGGATCATCCACAAGAAGTTTACGAACACCCTCTTCATCAAATACACCTCCGCGGACTAGGAAAAAGGATTCAAAAGCAGCTCCTTCCTCAAAAAGGGCAACAGCACTCGATGGCATTGACCCTGGCAGAATGCCACCCAGCTCTGAATGATGACCACGAGAGGCAACATAAAAGACAATCTCACCGTTCTCTCCGAAAATGGGAGAAATAACTGTGATATCAGGGAGATGTGTACCACCAGCGACGGGATGGTTTGACATCAATACATCACCGGGTTTTAGCTTGCCAAAATACTTTTCGTGTTGAAACTTAATGGCATATTCCATACTGCCAAGATGAACTGGCACATGAGGAGCATTGGCCACGAGACCACCATCAGGTCCAAACAATGCACAAGAGAAGTCCAGTCGTTCTTTGATATTAACAGAAACGGAGGTCTTTTGCAGCGTTCGTCCCATTTGTTCAGCAATTGACATAAATCTGTTACCAAACACAGAAAGTAGTACTGGGTCAAGTACGCTGTCAAAATCTTTAGAATTTTGCATTTCAGACTGATGAAGATCTATTATCACATGTTCAGATAATATAGAGGCAATAGCACTAGGAGCGACAAAAATTGTCTGAGTATCATCAAGAATAAGAGCAGGCCCTTTTATTTGCACGCCAGGTTGCAGAGTTTTCAAAAAGTAGATAGAAGTCCTCGTCCAAGCATCTTCGAAGAAGACGGATGTGAAAGCTGAAGCTTTTTCATTATAGTTTGCAAACTCTTTCAAGGATTCTAATTCATCAAACCAATTAGTAACAGGAACTGTCGTCCCACTTTTGCCAACGCCCTGCACACGAATATCTTCAATGAAAATCTTCCTTCCAGGAAACGCAAATGTGAATTCTCTCCTATGTTCTTCTTCAAAAGACCGAGAAAATTCACCGTCAGGAGGCTTGGAAATCATCAATGATGTGTCAGATCCATGGTAGCGCAGGTTCAAATATATATTGTAACGAACAGAGTTCAGATCGATACCGTCCTGAAGGAACCTCTGTTTGATTTGCGATATCAACTTATCAACCCTTTCTTTGACAATAGTGGAGCTGGAACTGTATTCACCGCTCAAAGGCTCTTGCATTTCATGGACCACATCGGCGAGAGCCATCCCATAAGCAGACAGGATTGATGAGTATTTATGGACTATAACGCGGTTTATCTTTAAAGTCTCAGCAATAGCACAACCATGCTGCCCACCAGCTCCACCGAATACCACCAGCTCGTGATCAGATGTATTGAAACCTTGAGCTTCGGTCAAAGCTCGAATCGGTCGACACATACATTCATTGGCAACCTTAAGGTATCCCCAAGCAACTTCTTCTGGAGTTTTTGGTACACCAGTCTCCTTGACAATTTGAGCTGCCAGTTTGGTAAATTTCTGACGGACTATCTCAGTATCAAGGGGCTGATCTTCGTTCTCACCAAAGATCTTAGGAAAGTACTCGGGAAGCAATACCCCCAGAAATAAATTTGCATCAGTGACAGTCAAAGGACCCCCCTTTCTGTAACAAGCTGGTCCAGGATGAGCTCCAGCAGATTCAGGCCCAACGACGAATAAACCTTGTTTCCAAAACAGAATTGAACCTCCTCCCGCTGCTACAGTATTAATGTCGATTTGCGGAGCTTGAATGGTGACCCCTGCAGTGATATTCTCGAAAGAGTGCATGAGCGTGCCGCTGTAACGTGACACGTCTGTAGAAGTTCCCCCCATATCGAATCCAATCAGAGGGATGCCTCGTTTCTCATTGTAGCAGGTTCGAGCATATCCGACAACGCCTCCAGCAGGCCCAGATAGGATTCCGCGAAGTCCATTAAAGCGGTCCATAGTAACGAGTCCACCATCACTCTGCATAAACTCGCAGCGAGTTCCAGTTTTCTTCGGATCCAATTCGCCAATGAAACCCTTTTTAAATCCGGATATGTATCGGCGAATCTCTGGAGTAAGATAAGCATCTGCTGTTGTGGATTGAGCACGACCAACAACTTTAATGAGAGGAAGAAGCTGTGAAGAGACTGAAATTTGCGTGAAACCGACCTCTTGTGCCATTCTAGCAACCTCGAGCTCGTGATCTTGATAGGTATAAGAATGAACCAAGCAGATAGCAATAGAACGGAAACCCTTGTTGTAGAGACTTTGCAGTCCGTTTCGAGTTTTTTCCTTATCTGTAAAACGTAAAGTCAGAAAACAGCAAACGCAGCTGAAAAGTTTGGAGGAAAAAGTAGCTTACTTAGACGCTGGAGAATTCTCACGGGCTCACCGCTCATTCCCTTTACGACATCAATGCCATCGATCTTGATGTCAGCCAACTCAGGATGAGTGTCTTCAGTAAACCCCGCCATCGTTACACGCTCTTCAATTTCTAAGACATCTGAAAACAGGACTTCGGGTCTCTGAATATTGAGGGCAAAAATCTTTGGCCTTGTCTGATCACCAATATACAGCAGATCTCGGAAGCCTTTAGTAACAGCTAAAGCACAAGGTGTACCTTTTCTTTCCAACAGAGCATTAGTAGCCACTGTTGTGCCCATTTTGATGCTCTCAATTGCAGAAGTATCAATCTTTGAACTTCTCGAGATACTTTCTCCTTGAGCAATCTCGAGAATTCTGCGAATGCCTTCGGTCGGAGCGTCAGCATAGTTGGTAGGATCCACGCTGAGAAGTTTAATCACAATATTTTCTTTACGCCCAGGTACAATACCTAGGCAGTCGGTGAATGTACCCCCTCGATCAATTGCGATTTTTATTCCAGCAGTCATGATTATTTCCTATATCCTTTCAGTGACTTGGTATAATTGACTGAAGGTGAATCGTCTATATAAAGCCATTGTAACACAAGCGAGCTCATTGTTCATGCTTGATTAGAGTCGGGCTGGTTTCCTTGTGTGTCGGACTTTGTGTCCGAACCCCAGCTAACGGACGCTGTCCGAGCCCGATGGAAAGCTTTGCCCCGCATTTTTGGATTAATAGGTTTCGCTTATCAGTGACCAGCATGAAAGATTCCCTAGCGTTGATAGTGATTAATGGTTGCTATCGTCGTTTTGGTTCTCTTCCCACGATACTAACAGGATAACGCTAATCTAGTGCGATTGCGATTTAAGATGTAAAAAGATAATTTTAAGTAGAACGATATCGGGCAAAGATCTTCAGATGAATGGAGATTGGAGTGGAGATTAGTAACTCGTCTTTCATCAAAATCATGTTTACAGCTTGAAAATCGATCAAATCTAAGTCAAATTAGCAATTTCTCAGTAATATAGATCTCAAGGAAATTTTGTAGATTTCATTTTATAGACTATCTTGTCAAAAACATTGATTTGGATATTACAACAAAGTCGATACAGTAGCCAAGATACTAACTTATCTGACGTCAAGTACACGAAAACATAACCGCACCACCGAGCAAACAAAGGAACAGAAAAAAGAAAAAAAAGAAAAAAACAAATCAACAGTAGACCAAACAGATCGTAGCGGCGAGCGGAGCCAAGCTCGTTACCAAATATATCTGAAATGAATGTTCTGTCTATCAGTCAAATCTTGGAAATCAGTGTCTTCGTGGATTTTCTGATTAGCTAGGACATCAACCTTGTCTCTTTGGTGATTGTCCCGCCAACAAAGAAACATATATATAGCAATGGACAAAATAGATAGTGCATAAGATCCAAAAATAGCGCCCATTCCTAGAGGATATAGGGGAGATTGGCTCGACTTGAAAAATTGAGGACCAATGATGTTGGAGACAGCATAGGCAACAAAGACTATGGCATTGACAGTCACCTTCTTTGTATGGCCCGAAACATTGGCTTGCACTAGGGTCAAGGAAACGATATAGGGGCCTAGATAAAAGTAAGCCACGTAAAGAGCACCTAGCCTGCCAAGATAATTATGTATAGAAAGAGTGTAGAGAAATACTGCAGATATCAAAGCGGGGATTAGACCAAGAATAATAATTGTACCTCTCACTTTAGCAGTAGGTTTATACTTTTCAATGAAGAAGCACGAAAAGTTGCAAATATAGCTAGAGGCAGTTTGAATGATACCAGTGGGCATCATTAGTAATGCTGACCGCTGAGAGGAGTAACCGAGACCAGAAATAATCAAAGGAGAGAAATTTGTCAATCCGCCGTTTGGAATACTAATGAAGATCTGGAACCAGAACATTACCCAAGTCTTAGGATCGGTAAAAGCTTCTATCGCTTGCTCCCTTTTGAAAACCTTGTTCTCCACACCAGTTTGATTTTCCCGAACGCGATCAATAGCAATAGCTTTCTCACGCTCATTCAAGAACTTAGCTTTGACAGGAGAATCAGGTAAAAACAGTAAAACAATGACTCCCCAAACTATCGAAATAGCAGCAGTGATCCAAAAGAAGGCTCGCCAAGGATTAAACCACTTGCCAGAAATAAATCCAATACCATAACCTATCGGGGCAGTGAGGATGACAGAAAGACCAGTATAATACAACCCATTCCGTAGAGCTTGTTCAGGACGCGTGTACCACATTGTCATAATAAGCATGTTACCAGGCGCTATGGGAGCCTCTAGCAAACCGAGCAAGACACGAAGAGCACACATGCCTGCAAAATTTGTAGTAAAGCTAGATCCTAGGATTATAATACCCCAAACAATAAAAGCAATACCGATAGTCTTCGCTACAGGAAGCTTTTGAAGGATGCTTGCCGACGGCAGACACCACAATAAATAACCAAAGTAGAAGGAAGATCCGATCCAACTGTACTCATTACCGGTCAGCTTCAAGTCTTGACGCATATTATACAGGGCACCAGTGCTGGGTGTGACTTTGTCCATAGCACTTAGTGTAATATTCAGCCAAAGAATGGGCACAAGTCTTAGATCGAGCTTCCATCGAAGCCAAAAGGCTTCCTTCTTCGTGAAACCGCCCGAAATGACATGAGCATACTTTGCTGCTTCATCTACCTGTTTAGAAATGACATTCTCTCCTTTAAATTCCTGCACAGATCCTTGAATTTCGGAAGGGCACTGCGAGACTGTCTCTTCGAGGTCCTGACCTTTTGATTCAGTCATGATTAAACGACACACAAACAGTCAAACTGTATATAGCAGTTTATAATAAAATAATTCAAAAGTACAACAGAACTGAATGCACTGCCGATATAGGATGGTCAATTGTCAGATCAAATATGCTTGCAGACAAGAATCTTTTCGCAACTTGCTCGAACCAAATTCTCACGCAAACTGAATAAATAATAGATGTCAGGACATGTCTATCGCTTTATACATTGACAGGTATATTATCTTGACGTTGAAACCGTGGCGGTGATTAGGCATCGATCCTCACGCTTGGATAATGGGGGTGTTCGACCTTACCAGATTGGGCTATCGGAGAATAGTCCGAAAGATGGTAATAATCAGAGGAGATCGGGACCTTGTCCGATAAGCATTCGAATGCCGCTGAAAATCACCATCTTATCGTCCAACATCTTACTCCACACATTGCAGATAGCTTATCTCTCTCGAACCTTTTTGGCGCGCCTTCCAGTCCAAGAGTTTGTGGTGGACCCTGGTTATGGTTGCATTGTAGACCTCATCTCCGCATTTTAGTCAACCACCAAGAAGAAAATCTGACTAACAATACATCTCTACGAGAAGGAACTGTAATGTAGAAGCTCTTAAGGGCAATATGATTTATATCTATGTAGATTACAATTTTTTTGACCTTTGATACAGATATATCAGTGAGCTAATCTTTAAATGGAGAGCATTTGCTTTGTTACCGATGCAATTTTGCCAATACCTTTGACGAGATCATCCTCAATTTCCCATGACCAGCAGAGTCGAGCGTATCTGCTGAGGTCGGGGGCTGTAGCAGAATTGTCTTTCCAAACAGAAAACATTTCACCATAAGCAAGGATCACGTTTTCTTGTTCCTTTAGCACTTTGGCCAAATGACTAGTATTGATTCCAATAGGGAAGGTAATCCAGATAAAGTAGCCCCCCACGACAGAAGGCTGGTCTGGATATGACACGCCCAAGGGAACAAGATACTCATCGATAGCAGCCAGAAGTGCTTCGCGCCGACGAGCGTAAATTGGGATTTCCTTATTTCGTATCAATGAAGTAAGAACACCGGTACTTATTAAACAATCAATTATCGCAGATGAAAACTGCGAGGGAGCACCGCCAGATTTTGTGCAGCCACTAGATATTCAATTTTGTCAGAGAAAAAGGGCTTGCATAACAACTAATGACTCAATGACTTGACTTACACCTGGCTTGCAAGGTGGGCAAATTCTGGCGTACCTTCTATCCAGCCGACACGAACTCCAGGGCCGACGAGTTTACTGAAGCTAGAATTGCTAACAGCGTTTCCAAATGTGCTTCCACCAGGCAATGCTCTGTCTACATCAACGAGCCGAGGCACTCCTCTTTCGGAAGGGATTCCAGTATCGCGATCCCAAGATAAGAAGTCGTAGACATCGTCTGAGATCAGCAAGACATTATACTTTCTGGCTAATCGCACAAGCTCTTCCCGCCGAGCCACCGAAGTCGTAGTTCCCGACGGATTTCCAAACGTGGAAACAAGATAGATGACATACTTGTAGATACAGGGGTAATTGCTTGATGGCTTGAGAGGCTGGGTAATCGTTTAGTTAGTTTGGATTTGTACCTTTTAAAACCTTCATTCACCAACCTTGAGATTAGCACACGTTTCTCTCTCTGCCGACTGTAGAAGCTCCTCGAAAATGTCGGTGCGAACTCCGTCATCATCTTCCGGAACGGAAACAAGGTTCCCTGCGAAGCCGGCGTCTTCAAAGATCTTGCAAGCCAAAAAATAAGTTGGGCTGACCATAAAGATCTTTTGCGTTACATGGGGATCAGTAAAAGCACGTAAAAGGCAAGCAAGGCTCTGACTTGAGCCTCCCGTAATGGTGATCCTCTTTTCATCGACCTCGAAGGGCTTGCCATCCTTGTCCAATGGTGCGAAATACTTATTGGTCATTTCTGCTATGTTACGCCTCAAAGGCTCATGGCCAGGATCAGGCCCATAAAGAAGGGCATCATAGCAAACATCCTGATCTGCCAATACCGAGATCGAAGCACTTTGAAGTTCACTGCAAGGCAGGAGAGTTTTTGATGGCCAACCGCGCTGAAAGTTGATGAGTGACATTAACGTTAACGCGTAAAAGATGAAACAACAGTAATACGTCCAGATAGGATGATAGGTAGGATGATAAATATCCTGTTTATTGTCATGGTCGACATTTGCTGCCTCTGTCTTTACTTTGTCGGCCTAGTAATCCGATGGGTGGAAGTTGTAAATTTGGGTCATCAGATAAGCTTTACTAGCCTTTTCCCTAAAAGGATTAGTTCCAATCTCCCCACCACATGTGACCAAAACAAAGTCCGAAGAACTACAGATTACTTGATTGTATTACGGTAAAATACCTCCGAAACCAGGTGTTAGTAAAGCTTACGAGAGTTTCTCGGTGGAAAATGTGTGAGGATAGTCCCCTCTTCGGACAAAGCCCCGATATGCAGAATTGTCTACGTTTTGATACTGAAGTGCGGTCCGAAGTTACGATTGCTTCGATGAATATTGTTCCTTTATAACTCGACTGAGAGACAGGGTCGAGGGAGGTCAGCTTATCTTTTACATTCTCTCTTTGTTGAAATTCTCGAGTCTATACTTTTTCATAATGACTGTCGATCAGGACCAAGCCTTTGTTGATGAGCAGACGATGAAAATCAACGCATGGTGGGAGTCGTCCCCTAAGCAGCGCATGATAAAGCGTCCTTATACTGCCGAGACAGTTGCCGCCTTACGAAACTCTTTCGACATTAGTTATGCGTCTTCGACTCAGGCTCTCAAACTGTTTGAAACATTGACCAAACATCGAAAGGAGGAAACTTGCAGTATGACTTTTGGAGCAGTAGATCCAGTACTTGTTTCTCAGGCTTCCAAGGCTGGACTCGATTCTATCTACGTGTCTGGTGCCTTGTGTGGTCTTTCACTTGTCGACGAGCCCGGCATGGACCATGCTGATTATCCTTGGGATACGGTCCCTAAGGCAGTCTCAAGAGTTTTCAAGTCTCAGACTTGGCATGATCGCCGTCAGAGACAATTCCGTTTGACCCACAGTATGGAAGAGCGAGCAAAATTACCTGAATATGACTATTTGATTCCCATTGTGGCAGATGGAGATATGGGATTTGGGTCAATCACTTCTACTATGAAAATGGCGAAAATGTTTGTGGAAAGTGGAGTAGCTATGATACACATTGATGATCTAGCTATTGGTTTGAAGAAGTTCACCATTGGCCAGGGGCGCACTTTAGTGCCTACTTCTGAATACTTGAAGCGTTTGACTGCCGTCCGTTTGCAATTCGACATCATGGGAGCCGAGACTATGCTTCTTTGCCGATGCGATGCCGATCATGCTGAATTCATAACTTCTGTAATTGATCCCCGCGATCATGCATATGTACAAGGTACCACTAATCCTGTCATTGAGCCTTTGGTCGCGGCACTGAATAAAGCTTCTGCAAGTGGGGCTGATCTCAAACAAGCTCGTGTTGCTTGGATGGAAGGAGCAAAGTTAAAGACATTTGATGAAGCTGTTGAGGAAGTTGCTTCTCGTGAAGAATACTCTGCTTATCTTGATATGCTAAAGAAGACCAAGTTTCCAAGCATCAACCTCCGACGTGAATATGCTGCAAAGGCTGTTAGCACACCTGTCTTCTTCGATTGGGATATTCCTCGTTCTGCTGATGGACAGTACTTCTTTAGACCTACAGTGCAAACGATCGTGGAGCGTGCTCTAAGTGCTGCTCCTCTTGGAGAGGTAACCTGGGCACGAATGGACTCGCCCATTTGGAAGGATATAGTAGAATTCCATGAGTCTGTCAGTGCAGTATATCCCAGTCGCATGTATGGGTTTGGCTATACGGGCAGCTATGATTATGCCAAAGCAGGCTTTACAAAAGCTGAGCTGGCAAAACTACCTCAGTCTCTTGCTGCATTGGGCATCTGCTGGCAGGTCCAGCCTATATACGCTCTCCAAGGCATCAATCTTACTACTCATGAGTTTGCAAAGAGCTGGGTTAAGGATGGCATCTACGGATATGTCAAGAATATCCAAGATCCTGCTTTGAAAGTCAAAGCAGATGGATTTGAAAATGAGTGGACTGGTCCTTTCCTTGCAGACAGCTTTTTAACTGCAGTAGGCTCCGTTGATAAGCTTATGCCTTTTTAAAACAAATTTCTAAATATTTTTGTTCGCTATAGTATTCTCCGTGTTTTAATAGTGATATCAGATCAATAAATAAGAAATTAGAAATATCCATGTCAGCGTTTTCTTTTTTGTAGATGAACTAAAATTTACTAAGCAGTAAGATAATTTTTGACCAGGGGCCTTTTCCAGTCATTGGCTGTCTTATACTATACTAATATAACAAAGAATGTAATAATGATTGATGAATAATACTATTATTACTGTCTATACTGAAAACAATAAAGTCATTACAGAGCACTGACTTTAGCATCGAGACTTATATCAGGGTATACGTCATGACGTTGCTGTTTCGAAATGGGGACAGAGGCTCTGAATTGGTCGATAATATCATTCTCCAACGTAGCATATAAGATCTCATCATTTTCGCCTGCTTCAGCAATCACAGAGCCAGTAGGATTGACCACCAATGAATGGCCATAGGCATGGTATCCAGATGACATGTCTCGGGAAGGTGAACAAGTAATAACGTACATTTGGTTGTCGACAGCCCGTGCCCTAGCTAATAAATGCCAATGCAATGGACCTGTCGTTGTATTGAAAGCTCCAGGATAAATCATTGCAAATGCTCCTTTACGCGAGGCGATAGCAGCTAACTCTGGGAAACGCATATCATAGCAGATTGCGATCCCAATGCTGCCGTATGGGCTCAGCGGAACTACCGTAGCTTTATCACCACCAGTCAAAACATCAGATTCCATAAACCGGATCTTATTTGGAATATCAATGTCGAATAAGTGAACTTTGCGGTGCTTGGCTATGAGATTGCCAGAAGGATCGAAGGTGATATTGGTATTGTAGATTTTACCGTCCTCATATTCGGGAATTGATCCTCCTACGATATAAACAGAGCAGCTTTTTGCAATTTGCGACAATAGCTTGGTAGTCTCACCGCCCGGTATATTCTCAGCGTACTTGGGGAACGCTGTCACTGCGTATGGAGAATTGAAGCACTCTGATAGTAAACAAAGTCAGTTCAAAACATACCAAAGAAACTGCTGTAGTAACTTCTTCATTAAATACGTACCAGGTAAAACAATCAGTTTAGCACCATTCTGAGCTGCTTCGAGAATGAAGTCGCGCGCAGTAGCAAGATTTTTGGCCTTATCGTCGCAAGCATGCATCTGAATAAGAGCAATTTTTACTGCTTGGCCCAACACTGGAGCCTTAGTCTTAGTTGAAGATGCCATTCTGTTTTGCTTTTTCAGTATTTGGGCCTGAGTATATATTATATATAGATACGCTCTTTAGTGATTCTCCATCTTTTGAGGTATGAATGCGGAACAAAATGTCCATCGCATCGGACAAAATGTCCGTCACCAACCTATTGAGCTGACTGTGGGGAAGACCGAACTGACCTTTACCGTCGAGAAATCAGAATCATTCGTATGAGCAAATCAAATGCTGACCTTTCAGAGCGCGCTTTTATGATGGCTCGATTCACTGATGTCGTTGCGCTGTAGAAGATCAACTCTAAGCAGTCGACAATTGTAATCAACAACGATTATCTTTTTCTTTTTTCTTTACTTATTCTTCTATTTATTTGTTTATCTCTTGTTACATTACCTCTCAAGTTAAATAAAAGCTAACAAAATTATAGCGATGTATCAGAAAATCTATGGGGTGCTCGAAAGATCCCATGTTTACAGCCTGGCAAGAGAGCTTTGTTTTTCGTAGGGGAATGTAGATGAGAAATGATCTGCAATCTCAGAGCGAGTAGTAACCCAAACATCCGGCATGGAAGTAACATAATCGAGAAAGTCTTCTAAAGCTTTTGCCCGACCAGGGCGACCGACGATCCTGCAATGTAAGCCCAGAGACATCATTTTATTGCCTTCTGCGTAGAGAACATCGAATGTCCGCTTCAGATAATCTAACCAAGAATCGGATCCTTGGAATCCGGGGGTCATTGTGAACTTCATGTCGTTGGAATCGTATGAGTATGGGACCATCAACAGACCTACAAACGTAATACCATCATGTCAGATTCTAAGTAGGAATATAGTATGCAATATCATTTACCTTCCACTCCTGAATCTGTCTGGATGTCTTGCCAGTACGGCAAATCATCACTCCACGTATCACTTTCCCATTTCAGAGGCAAGCCCATCTCTTTGAAAGCCTCGTAAACGACGCCGATAGTATTTGGACTCTCTCTGCCACCAAACCAGCCTACTGGATATTCCCCGCTGACTTGTTTTATCGAGCGAATAGTCTTTTTGACATGTTCCTTTTCAACTTCAGGATCAAAATCGTAATAGTCAATCCACCTATATCCGTGACCGCCAATCTCGCAACCAGCTTCCATGGAAGCCTTCACCACGGCAGGGTTCTTTTCGATAGCCTGCCCAACGGCTAGCATAGTGAAGGGCAAACCACGTTGCTTGAATAAACGAAGGATCCGCCAGAAGCCCGATCGAGAACCATAGTCATAGTGAGACTCTGCAACGACGTTTCGGCAACCGATCTTTTGCTGCTCCCCGGCTGCATTTTGTGTCAGATCTTCTCTTCGGTAGCCAAAAAAAAAAAAAAGGGGCACACTCACTTCTTTCCCAGTTAGCCGTCTCGGAACCTATATCCCCATTGCTGATTGTCCTCTCTGCTCCCTCCCTTTATAATTCAGTCAGGCATGCTACCAGGAAGCAATTAATGATACTTACTCATAGTTGACACATATAGTCAAAGCTATTCGGGCAGAGTTTGGCCATTTAGCATTGAAGGATTGTTCACCATAGCCAATCAAGTCGCGAGGGATATCATACTTTGGCTGAGGATTAACCATCGTTATAAGCTTGTTTACTTTGGTGAAAACGAACCAAGTAGAATACAGTCATTTTATACAAATCATAATTTTTGTTCAAGGAATATCTCGATAAGATTTGACGTCTTAGCCGCGGCGGATTTTCTGTTGGTAACTTAGCCAATACGGATAAGCGTGCGGCTATCTGTCAACGGCTAAAGCTTATCAGCAGTGACATGTTTAGCTCGACTATGTGATCATTGATTGCCTCTTATCTGATATCTCAAAAATTCAAAGTTACTAACGAACATGACTGTTCAGTTTTTTCTACAGAAGTAATATATGCTGAGTGGAAGGTATAGGCATCTCGGAGCTAAATTGCGGATGCAGGATTTGTAATCTGTAAGTAATCTTGATCTATCTCTTATCGAACAGAAAAAAAAAAAAAAAGACCCCTAATAATTGCAACTCTGTCGGATAATACAATTCTTAAAAATAGAAACAAAGTAAACTGTCTAATCTAGAAGAAAATAAAATAAAATAAAATAAAATAAAAAACAGAGCGCTCAAAAAATCAGAAATAATGTAAACTAAGGAGTAGCTGAGACGACGACCGATTTGAAAGGGGATTTCTCGTCAGATATTTTAGTCAAACTTTCATCTCGGCCATCTTCCTCGACTTCGATGCCGGAATCCTCAGGAAAATAACCGTCGGTCTCAGCAAGATATTCAAACGTTTTTGGGCAATCCTCATACTGTTGAGGATAAATAGGTGGAGGAAAGAAATAATTGATGACAAAGTAAAAGACGGATCCTGTACAAAAGGAGACTAGAAATCCCAAAGAATAGAAATGCTTTGAGACTTGAGGAGCTGTTATATTGTAAGAACCTGATAGTCCATGAATTGTTAT
The DNA here is from genome assembly GCA_030574475.1 of Trigonopsis californica. Classification (NCBI taxonomy): domain Eukaryota; kingdom Fungi; phylum Ascomycota; class Trigonopsidomycetes; order Trigonopsidales; family Trigonopsidaceae; genus Trigonopsis; species Trigonopsis californica. Next base: position 156,634 of record JAJMFC010000010.1, read on the forward strand.
GATAGTTCCAGCTACCCAGGAAATATAAGTACGAATATTAAAACCTTTAAAGTAATAATAAGGATTTTCTGGCCCGCAAACATACAATGATGGTATATGAATGTTACCTTTTCGGATGAGAAAATAGTCAGTAATGGCTATTCCAATAAGAGAGCCGAGAAAACAGGTGCAGGAACCAAGGAATGTAAGCAAATCCTGAGCTGATCCAACAATACGCCAAGGCACCAATGGCCAGGCTAAAGTAGCGCATAAAATCTGTCCTCGAACAATTGTAAAATACTTGGGGAAGAGGCCACTTAAATCAGCACCGACGGGAAGACAATTAGCATTAAGATTGGTAGCTACCACGGCCAGCATTTGAACAAAACATGCCAAAGCCACAGCGCAGCGTGCACCAGAATTCCAATTATGCTCCAAGATAGCATTATATAAATCCCACATATTCCAATAAGCTGTCCCATAGACGCTCTTTGCCGCGCTTGCTGAGGCGATACCAAGAAATATGACTACAATCCTTGCCGATGAAAGACCTATAAATTGTGGTATACCAGTATAGCTGGCTTTAATAGCGTAACGAGCTAAATCTGCATTACTCATAATCTCCGGAACAGTGGTCCCCGCTACGGAATTCATGGCCGCCATAAATGCCCATCCTGTTTGTGAGGAAGTCAGCTTCGTGGTAGTTAGACTGTCTGCATGCCCCATTGATCCACCATTCTTTGCAATCACATAACCAAATGTAGCAAAAATTACTGGTGGTACAAGTATAGATTTGACTGTGAATAACCATTTGGCACGTTCAGGGTGGATCCACATGAATGGGAACTGAATCAGCCAATAGATAAGATAAGCAACCATCTGGCGAGTAGTAAAGTGTTGACTCGCAGGTATATGATTTGGAATATTTTGCCATTTGTGTCCAAAAATGGCGTGCAGCATAGTGTCTGTCAATTGCCCCGCAAAGTAACTTTGAACAGCAAAAAAGATTGAAGCAACAGCAAGCCGGAGAAATATAAAGAACATTGACCCATACATTCCGGATGCGATCCTAATATATGCCGGAAATCCAATATGATATTTGGCAGGACCACGAGACATAAGCACCAAAGCAAAAGAACAAATCACACAAGAGATACTGATAGCCACAGTTGCTTGCCACCATAACTAAAGAAAGAAAAAAGAAAAGGGATCAGCTTTGTTTTTGATCTGGACAAAAAAAATTGTTAACCATTCCAAACTTACCAGACCTTGATTTACCAGACTCGCACCGGTGTTGTACTGATTAGGATTGAACGAGACTGCCCAAAAGACGAAAAAGTACTGAAATCCATTCCAAGTGCGTTGAGAAGGGCTGCATAACAGAATTAGCTCATAAGCTCTCGGGCTGGATGTACTTTGCACCTCACAAATCACTTACGGAGTCGGGTCTGAAAATAATTGTTAGCGGTTAGGTTCTGATAACAGCGTCTATATTCGAACATACCTAGATCTTTGTTGCCCCAGGTGCGATTTTTTTTCTCATCGTCATATTTTCCAGGCTCGAGAACTATAAAGTCATTCACTTTCTTTGCAATTGTGGAAACACCAATCATTTTGCAAAACCCCTAGGTCTGAGTTATCGCCTGCCTGTTGGATAAGTGTCTTTGATTTATAGAGTCCACAACTTTTAACCGAAAAATGTTCCATAGCCATGTACTATTTCTTGCTTGATGGTAAGCTGATAATAGTCTTATCGCGAGATGAGCTGTGTTTGATTTGGTTTACCATAGTTTTAGCCGGGGATGTTATCTAGCCGTATTGCTCCTAGTTTCGGCTATCTAAATAGTGTCAACCTTATCAGTGCGAGCCGCACCCTAAATTCAGCCGCACTAAAGAACAAAAGATGATGGAGAAAGAACGCGGGATGCGCAATTCGGCAAACTCTTCAACGGCAGTTTGAGATTTTTGTCTGAGATGGTACCGGCAAACTTGTGAAAAGAGATATTTAATTCATGTCACAGCTCCTAGTCTCTTAATTTAGTTACACTTGAAACAAAATGTCTAGACGACTCAAAGTTGCTGCCGGTCAAGTAGGGCGAGTAGATGTCGATACGCCAAAAGAAGAAGTGGCAGCTCGCATGATCAAGCTTCTAAATGAAGCAAACGATAAGGATGTTAAACTGGTAGTATTCCCAGAACTGACTTTTACGACATTTTTTGCACGTCATCTTGTGGATCCCGAAAGCTCTGAACTCGATAAATGGTTTGAACAGGGGGATATTCGACAAGACCCAAAGCTGAAGCCTTTCTTTGATTGTGCGAAAGATTATGGCATAGCAATATACGTCGGGTATGGAGAGCTAACGGATGACGGTAAGCATTATAACTCAAGCATCACCATCGGAAGGGATGGAGAGGTGGTCGCAAAGTATAGAAAGGTTCATATACCCGGGGACAAGGCCCCGATTTCAAAGTTGAAAGTGCAGCATATGGAGAAGCGCTACTTTGTTCCTGGTGACCTCGGTTTTGAAGCCTTCCGTTTACCTGGCACCGGTGTTGAACTGACTAAAGAACATGGTGATCCTATATGTGGCATGCTTATTTGCAATGATAGGCGCTGGTGTGAAGCTTGGAGAGCGTACGGTCTCCAGGGAGTTGAAATTATGTTGATTGGGTATAACACACCTAATCATGGTGGAAGAAACCACGGGTTTGGATTCGACCTAACACTAGAAGAATCTGAAGCATTGACAGTTGAGCATCACAATTTATCCATGCAGTACAATGCTTATGCAAATTCGACATTTGCGATTGGTGCTGCACGCTGCGGTAGCGACGATGGAATCTATCACATGATTGGAATGTCTTCGATTGTCAGTCCCAGCGGAAGAATTATTGCCCAAGCTAAAACTACCGAGGACGAGCTGGTGTGTGCTGAGATAGACTTGGATGATTGTGTTGAGCCGCGTCGTAGGATCTTTGATTTTGATAGACATAGAAGGCCAGAAGTGTACCAGTTGGTTACTTCTCAGCAAGTGAGAGTGGAACCTCCACGACTGGATATACGCAGGAAATGCTGAGTGCATTTTGCTACCGAAGCTTTACATAGTTTTCTCTTCTTTCTTTTTTTAGACCAAGACTGTATGATATAAAGATGCAATACTAGTGTAGTGACAGGTCAGGATAGCGTTGATTATTCAATCCAAACAGAGTTTTCTAAACAGAGTATTTTTCCAACCTAACTATAGTGACTTCGTCATAGCCAACTGTATACGGATTAACCGAAAAGAAAAGAAGAAGGAAAAGGTATCCGGTAAAGAAATACATAGCTATACAGTAGAGTAATTTCTCATTTTGATAGCCGGGCAAAGGTCTCCCTGTAAGACTCCATAACCGATTAACAAAGGGAATAATGACTCTACCAGCGGCAATCCGGCTATCCCCCTAACGGCTGAGCCAAGCACTGTGATATCCTTACCAGCTCCTCATTTCATGAAATAAGAAACAGTCTGCTCGTCTTGATAATTTACACCAGTTTATGATGCTGCTACAGACTGTCTTTACCGAGGAATCTCCAATCCCGAACCCCGTCATCTCGCAGGCCATCATATTTCAAGGCCTGGTCTACTTATCAGGACAGACCGGTGTAAGCCCGTTAACACAACAGTTAGTTGAGGGGAGCATTTCCGCAAGGACTGTGAGTTTAAGGCACGCATAATTTCCGAGTTGCTTCTCAGATACTAACTTTGTCTATTCAGAAACAAATTTTGGAGAATATTGCAGCAGTGCTGAAAGCTTCGGGGTCTTGCTTGGACCTTGTAATCAAAGTAAACATATTCTTGAAAGATATGGCAGACTTTGCCGCTGTTAATCAAGTGTACAGTACCTTCTTCTCGCATCACAAGCCATCCAGGACGTGTGTAGCAGTCACAGGATTGCCCAAAGGTACTGATATTGAAATTGAGTGTACTGCAGCTTTGTCAACTCAGCAGAGTGGATGATCGTAGACTCAATAAAAGACATATTTTTGATATTTTAAGCAAAGAATCTCATCTCATATACACGTATAATAACTTTCCGAGGCACTATATAGATGTTCAACGATTGCCCAGCCAGGTTGTTTGGATAAGCCTGAAGTGGGAGGGAGGGATCTGCCCGAGGAGGGTAAATCACCAGCTGATAACGACTTGCTGGTTCTTCTTCACATGGGGCATCTGGTAATTGAAATGCTAAATGCCCCTTTTACTTGATGATGGCCGAAGATCAACCCGAGTCTGGCAAGTCTCAGTCAGGCGCTAAGACTGGTTCGCGAGGTGGACGTCCGTTCTATACACGCAATCGCAAAGATCGCCCTTGTGACGGGTGTCGGCGACGAAAGACCAAATGTACACGGATTCCGTCCACAAGTTCGAGTTATAGGACCTGCTTAATGTGTACTTCGCATGACGAGAACTGCACTTATAATCTGAAGCCCCCTTCTCGGTCAAACCAAAATGCCAAAAAAGTCCGTACACAGACGGGAGAGCAGGCTGATACATCTACAGAACCGGCACCTTTGACGACGAAAGCTCAAAGTAACAGTGCCTCTCCGGATGATGGTACGCAAGGTTCGGCATGGCCACGCACTGGAAGCGTCACTGACACATCACCAGAATCGAATGATTACAATAAAACTCCAATATCTGCCCCGCCAAACGAGAATGAAATGCGCTCAGAACTAGACTTTCTATCAATGAATGATCTCTACTTTTCTGAATTAATCAGTCCTACACTGCTTGATCGGCATTTTACTTTTACGAAGCAGCTTCCAGGTGGAATGAATGAACCTTTTTGGCTCTCTGAAACTCGAATCTTGAGACCTGTCTCTCAGGATGCACTATTCCTAATGACTAAAGACCCTTTCACCGCGGAAGATGCCCGGCTGAATATGGATGTAGAGCGGATTGTCAGTCCCTATGGTGAAAAGATGGTTTCTCTTTACTTCCGGTTTGTTCACCCATCTTATCCCATAATACATCGGAGTTCCTTTTTATCCAAATATAAACCTTCTCCTAAGACAGTATCTCCCCCCTTATTAGCCGCTATATACATTTTAGCTAGTAATTGGTGGACATACGATAGTGAGCTGGCTCCTATGAAGCCCCCTAACGTTGTTGCTTTATCCGAAATTGCTAATCAGGCAATACGGTCTCTTTTAAAGAGACCTCGCTTGTCCACAATTCAAGCTGGTCTTCTTCTTCTCCAGCGAAGGCCGACAACACCTGGACCTCTTTCCGGAACTACTTTCACGGATGTTTGGAATTTTACCTCGGAATTGGTAGCAGCTGCTCAGACGCTTGGATTGCACTTGGATTGCAGGTATGTTTTTGATTCTTGATGATACAAAACCAACAAAACAAAAAAAGAAGCTTAAAAAAACTTTTACTTTACAGTCCTTGGAATATTCCATCGTGGGAAATCCCACCTAGAAGGCGCACTGCTTGGGCTCTTTACATTCAAGATAGATGGTAAGTTTTTGTCTCCTTATTTTTTAATCTGCGCTGCAAAGTTTGTTGACAGAAAGAAAAAGGTGCTCAGCCTGCCACGGCATGCCTACGAGGATAAATGATCCTGATTGGTTTGTTAATATGCTAGATATTGATGATTTTACCCCAGAGCCCGATCATGAAGATGAATTAGACGGGGGTGCAGAATTGATGATACAACTGACACAGTTGACGGTCATCCTTTCCGACATAACGGAACTATTCGTTTCTTCCTCTTCTAGGCGTCTACAGTCAAATGCCGCTACTCAAGACATCTTTGGGCTTTCTCATCCTCTTAAAGAACAATTAAGTTTGTGGCGTGAAAATTTGCCTCGCTCTCTTAGTGAGATAACCAACTCGACAAATCAGCAGTTGAATCGAGTTGGATATTTGATGTTGTGTTATTATACCACAGAAATTATCCTTCACAAGGCTGTATTAAGAGCGCTGAGTACTAGTGAGGATCAAAGACTTATCGACAGCTACCGTCAGGATTGCCGGGAATCGGTAACGCAAGCCGTCAATTTCATCAAGCATCTATGCGTTGTACATCTTGAGGCGTTTTGGATTTATAATTCGTGCGATTGTTTTGTGGAGATTGGATCTTTAATTGCCCTTTTAGAAATGACATCTAGTTCCAAGAGTGAGGGCCAGTATTTTCAGCACATTCGCGAGTCTTTAAGATGGTTTCTAAGAATGTCTTCAAGAATATCATGGGTGTTTGAGTTTGCTTTGCTACAATTGGAAGGACTACTATGGAAAGTGACAGACGCCGTGGTACGGGAGAGACATGAGGGATCGATAGATGAAAGCATAAATTGCACTAACGGCTTATCATCAAGTACGTCACAGCTAGACGTACCTATGAATGCCACCGCCTATACGCCGTCTGCAGAGAATTTTTTGAATTCCTCTGATTTTTCTCAATTCGGGATAAATTTGACTGAACAGCAATTACAGGCTGTTTTCTCGTCGCAAGGTGCGCATTTAGGTCTGACAGGTGAGAAGTTATAGGGATAGAATTTTTTTTATTTTTTTTATTTTATATACGCAGTTAAAAAAACTGAGCGGCGTTTAAGTATCTTTTATCTGGATTTTCTTCAAACTACTATTTTCTTGATTCATATACTGTTTGGCAGCAATGCCATGTTTATTGCTACATAGATAAATTTACATTTTTTCGACATGAGAACCCGTCGCTAGCCAAAGTAGATTTTATCGTATTAATAGCGAGAGCTCTACAAAATTCTGCTGGTGATGGGAAGTGAGACTGTATGGTCAATACCCAGTTAGCCGTTTGTTGCGACTAGGACGATACCCGCGCTTATCATTGAATCACATAACTCGCCGATAAGCAATGTCCCCTAACTAATTGAACAAATCCAAGTATAAAATGTATCTCGTGCAGGATAATCGGTAAGACTGAAATATGACATACGATAGAATGAATTTCGACCTTATTGTGACTAACGGTGTTGTGGTAGGTCTTATAGAAGTTTTGATCATTTTGCGACAAAAGTTGTGACTTACAGTAATGATAAATTCATCGTGTGAAGGTTTCAGGGGGATCTTTCATCTATCCACCTAATTCCGATATCGGAGTGGAGGGGGAGACTATTAAATGTATTGGCGACCTGTCTGCTTTCAAGGGTAACTGCGGAAATATAATTGATGCCCATGGTGGCTTTGTGACTCCTGGCGGCATTGACTCCCATTGTCACCTTTCACAGGGTGCAGGCGGTATTACTGGTGACAATTTCGAGTCTGGTACACGCTCGGCAATAGCAGGAGGTACCACTACAGTCTTATGTTTTGCTGCTCAAGATCGGCAAGATACAAGTGTTTGTGAGGTTATTGCAGACTACCATTTGAAAGTAAGTGTTTTAATTTCTTCGTCTTAAGAAATGTTGTTAACTCTTTTTTCATCTCTATAGGCTGAGGGTGTCTGCTTCAGTGACTACTCTTTCCATCTGATGGTTACAAATCCAACGGATAATATTATGGATAATGAACTTCCTTCTGTTTTCAAGAGCGGCATAACAAGCGTCAAGATATACATGTCTTATGATAATAGGAAACTCTCAGATGACCAAATTATGGAAGTAATGAGCAGGACCCGAAGTTTGGGAATGACCACCATGATTCACGCCGAGAATTGGGATATGATCACTTAGTAGGGCTAATAAACTAATTATATTCTCGGAATGAAACGATTGCTAACTTAGTCTCTTGACAATTAGTATAATTAAGCATCTCAAGAAACGTGGTCACACTGAACCTTATTATCATGCTGAATCAAGGCCCCCTCTTGTCGAAGACGAAGCAGCTTATCGTGCAATATGCATTTCTGAACTCATGGATACGCCAATATTGCTCGTACATGTATCAAGCAAGGGAGCTACAGACAATATTCGAAAGGCTCAAACTCGACTGCTGCCAATCCTGGCTGAGACATGCCCTCAGTACCTCTATCTACTTTCTGACAAACTTAAAGAGCCTGACTTTGAAGGTAAGAATAAAAAGCTGTCTAGGCTAGTATAAAATTTTGCTTGCTCATTAAACTCTTCCCTCTTTCTTTTTTCCCAGGTGCTAAATATGTTTGCTCACCTCCCTTACGAGACAATTTTGGGGAGATTGATGCTCTGTGGGAAGGGATAGCTAATGGGACTTTCACAACACTATCTTCGGATCACTGTCCTTCGAAATTTAATCATCCTTTAGGAAAGCGTTTAGGGCTTATTAATGGGATTCCCCTTTTTACAGAGATACCTAATGGCTTACCTGGTGTTGAAACTCGAATGGCTTTAGGATATCAAGGAGTCTTGGATAAACGTATTTCTATGCATAAATTTGTTGAAGTTGCATGTACGAATCCTGCAATGTTATATGGGCTTGAAAAAAAGGGAGTACTTGGTGCTGGTTACGATGCTGATATTGTTATTTGGTATCCGGATAATGTGTTTAGTTCATATACGATAACTAATTCTGATTTACATCACAGTGTTGATTACACCCCGTTTGAAGGAATGAATGTGGGTAATTGGCCACGTTATACTATTTTACGAGGTAAAGTAGTATGGGATCGTGATGGTCAAGGTATCGTTGCATGTCCTGGTCAAGGAAAATTTATCAGACGTGTAGGAAATCGATTGGCTAAACCAAGAGGGGATAGTATGGTGAATATTTACTAGAAGTTTACATAGTGGACAGATTTATATGCCCCATGGCGGATAATCCTGTATATATATATATATATATATATTTTTTGAAGGATATGGGTTGATACTACATTTACATATTTAGCTATAATGACGGGCTCGGGACATGAATTTTTGACAGACACTGCAATTAGATCTGCCTTGACTAACTGGATGTCTCCTCTAGTAAGCCTGCCAAACATTATGTGCGTGAACCAAACAAAGAAAGAGTAGTTTTAAGTCATTTGGACTTTATTATTCCATAATCATTAATTATATACATCTAAAAGCGCCCTTTTCTAAATACGAGGGGATAACTAAATAGGCTTATTAACTTCATCAAGTTAGGATTAACCACTGCTATCTTCTGTCACTACTCTCGAGAATTTAGCTTTGATTTGTAAATCAGATTGTCCCCACAGCCCGTCACAACCATAGCTCCCTCAGATTTTTAGCCCTAGCCCTCGACCTCATCCATAGATCGAGTCACGACGGGTTGTGCGCCCAGGCGAGCGTTTGGCTAATCCTCAGTAGATGTCATACGGAAAATGGCGTGTATTACGATCAATGCGAATGTGATTATTCAGTCTATCATTCAGCATGCATGTCAATGTGGCAGGTTTAGAGCTTTATGGTCCCTATAACTAATGCTAATTGAGGCTAGCCACTCAGGTCACGAGAACATAGAATCATATTCCATTCTTAGGATAGGTAGTTAATGTTAAATGCTACTAATTGACTTTGCGTCACTGCTTTTCAGCGGTCTTAAACTGCTATTCATATACATGATGTAGGATCGCATACCTGTTTCTCAACATCAAGTTTTTAGATGCTTTGATGTATATATATCTGTAATGTGAATTCTTCTCTGTCACGCCTAGTAACCAGCAAGTAGTTATTCCACACCACAATCATCTGAACTTACAAAAATCTTTAATAATAAAAGTGGTAATCAAGACTACCTTTGAACGCCATAATATAGACAAACTTCAGTGATCCATACACGCCTGTTTGCTAGTATTAAAGTCACTCAAGTTTGTCTATGCTATGGTGTTGTTAGAGATGATGATGTGCTTATACCTAACTAACACTTTTATTACTAAAGATTTGTTGTAAGTTTAGAGACCGATGGTGTAAAGAATGTTGTACTGCCTTGCTCGGCTTCACCAAAAGGGCCACTTTTTTCTGCGATAAATGTTAGTCGGACACGACGATCCTCAGAAATATCCTTCTGTTATATGTCTGCATTGTGACGTGTCTTTTGGCAGAATGTTCTGGAATGAACAACGAGTTATTCTACCCAAAATTTCATGTGGGAATCTCGCAGTATTTATATATGCCAGCCACCTTCCTTTTCAGGTCATCCTGATTGGGACTTGCCTAATGTGTCAAACCATGCTTCACTTTTACGGCATTGGCCGGTAATTCCCTCGATATATCCCTTCTTATTCAAATTTATTTATCACTCAAATCGGGTTCTAGTATGTTGATTGTTTATTCATACATACTATAAAGAACCCTTGGATAACATGGAATAAGATGATATTAAAATCGTAGAAGCAACTTGGTAGGAGAACTGCAACTTGGACACTTTTAACTTGGAATCCATCCACTCCCACTTGCTCCGCCGATACCGGCCAGCTAGAATAATGTCTATGTGCTCTTCCTCTCGTAGACCTTGAATGCTCTTGTTGGAAATATTTATAAATATCCTGACTAATATTATAGGAGCTTTCTTTTGATATTAACCGAACACTGTCCCATTCTTCCACTCGTACTCGTACTTTTAGCCATGGCCCAGTTTACTCCCATAGTCAGTCAATAGGGGCAGGAAAAAAAATGCATTGAATGTGGTCGCGGGTGGATTCTACCGTAAGCCCATCAAGTGAATATTTAGCCTCGGATAATCTATCAGATACTGACTGTGGTGATTATTTTGTGTTGTACTGCTTACTGCTGGATAAGAAATTCCCAGCCAATTTGGTCGACTTTTGTTGACCACAAGTCAAGTGTACAGTGCTACTTGTTGGCATTCAAAGTATCTCTAAGATCATATGAATCAAGTAAGGATGCTGGATCTTGCGTCTACATAGTGACTGACGGTCGTCTACTTTGATATTTTTTTTTTTTTTTTTTTTTTAAAGAAACAAGCCTTTTAAGATCTATATAGCCTATGATTGTTTCAAGAAGTTTACAGATTTTAGTATTTAAAAGTAAATATAATGATTATGCAGTGAAAAATCAAGAAATAATAAATTTATTCTCATTTTTCTTCATTTTGTTTTTGTTTTTATTTTTATTTTTTAATTATTATGAATTGTAATGGAAAAAGGTACATTCAAATGTGCAAGATTTAAGGCCAAAAATAAATAAAATAAAATCTCACAACTTGACAATAGACTAATTTCGCATACAAATCTCATTATTTCAGGAAATGTGTAAATAAATATTTGATATTCTATATATAATTTTACAAACACCTAGACTTGAGTATTGTAGGAGGAATTAGAAGACCAAAAAAAAAAAAAAAACCACAGCAATTATCTGTTGAGAAATGTTTTTTTTACACGAGGCCAAGATAACCCCTTGAGATCTTTAAATACTGGGCTTCAGTATATATGTATATATATAATTTCCAGATATTTATTTATAACTGAAAAATTTCGTGTCTTAGAATGGTGCGAAATCTACAGGCGGGATTTGTGTTTGTGGTGGTGACAAACACCAACCCGTAACCATAATCAAATGGCGCTAAGGCCTTTAGGAGAATAGTTTTTGGTCTCGGTATTAATATTATCAAACTTATTGTACTCTCCCGGAAAAAAAACACATCAACTCCGAGTTATCATATCTATTGTTTTGCATCTCTTTAGGAAATTTGATTTCCACTTGACCGGAAACACAAAACAACTAGGCTAACGAATAACATTTTCCACGAAATGATGGCCAATTATTGTAGCAAAAGTCTCAGAATGCCATTAATCGACTTAGGACTAAAACATGAAACCAATTTTAATACGACATTAATGGATTGTGCGTAGACAACCTACAGATAAAACAAGAAAAAAGATCACTATTATCAGATTTTTAACACAGCGACTTATACAATTATATATATATATATATATATGCACATTAAATCAGGAAAAATTAGAACAATTATTTCCAATCTATTAGATTATGAGATTATCATATGAAACAAGGGTAAAAGGGGGAAAAAAATAAAAATAAAAAGAAGATTTTACACAAGAGAAGAAATCCAAAAAAAGAAATAATTAGAAAAAAAAAAAGAAATTAGTGATTAAAAAAAAATTAAAATTTGGTGGGACAAGATTAACACCGCAAATCCAAACAGGTTGAGATAGCTGTGGTACACTAGACTGGTTGATTCTAGAGGTTGTAAGTATATACTGGCAACCACAAAAAAATGGTAAGAGTGATTTAGTTTTCAACTAAAACTTTTTTTTTTTTTAAAAATTAATTGAATTTATAAGTAAAGGTTGTTGAAGCCATGGGCCTTGAAGGACTTGAAGTTTCCTTGTCCAATACAACGCTGATCACTGATGGCACTTCCAGCCATTTGATTATGGCACCCGACAACGGGGTAGACAACCATGTAACCACCGTCAAGGTTATAATCGAGACCGTGAACACGGAAACTCTGTCCAGTAACGGTGTGGCATTGCCAAGCAGAGTAGTTGCCAATGGGGTCACCTCGGCATTGTCCCATGGGGTAGACCTCAAACAAAGGAGTTCCAGAGGTGTCGGTGTTGACGGGAGGAGCAGAAGAATGAGTTGCTGCGCTGACACCAGCGGCGAGGGCGAGAACAGAACAAACTAGACTGGAAAGCATTTTTCTTCTTTTGTCGTGTAAAATTAAAAACGTCTGTAGAGGAAAAGAGGGAAAAAAAATGTCAGTGGTTGGGAAAGATAATAGCTTTATATCGGGAAAAAATTTGAAATGACGCAGACATAAACAAAAACAAAAAGAGCGGCCGTCCATTCCGGAAAACAAGATAGCAACGGCCAAAAAAGAAAAACAAGAAAAAAAGAAAGACAAGCAAAAAAGAATAGAAATGTATTCGATGATAAATTACTCACCTATTCTCTTGTTTTAAAAAAACAGTCGGAAAGATTTTTCGTTTGTTATTGCTGAAATCCAAACAGATAGGAGAAAGGACAACAGAAAGAGGAGAAAATGGGTTTTATGTTATGGTTTTCCGTTGCCGGATGTTTCGGCTTGACGACCATACCCAATCGGGGCACCAACCTCACAAGACCGCTCTTGCCGTCCGTTGGGCAGTCGATGAACCGGGGGTTTTTTGTCTGCAGAATTGTTACAATTAGATGAAAGGGATCTTTTGTTTATTTATTTATTTATTTTTATTTATTTAGTTTATTATGAATGGAGTTATTTTCTATTTTCCAGTTTTCATGTTTTCATTTTTGTTTTGATTTTTTGTCGTTGTCAGGAACGCAACTCTTTTCTTTCACCTTTTACTAAAGGATCGATCGGTTGGGCCGCTCTTAACTTACAAACGTTTTTCTACTCTCAACTTATAGGTTATTTTTCTAATGTTCCCTTAGCTACCGGCGTGCCGCCTCTTCCTCCGTCCGTTGTTCCGAAGGCACAATCAATCCATTTATCAGGGGAAACGACTCTTGAGATGAGTTGTGTGCCCAACAATGTTGACATTCTTTTTTCCTTATCGCGCCCCATCAGTAGAATTTACTACATAATCGGCACTTTTTTTCTTACTTTGTGTTTTTCCATACATGTAGAGTAATATATTGTACATCCAGCCAGAGAGCATCGCAAATAAAGGGACATATTGTAAGATCCGCAACAACTGGAGATCCTTCGCAACAAGGGAAAAAATGAATAGAATCTACTCAGGGATTGTCTAGTTGCCGTTTGGGGTCAGTTCGTTGCTGTAGAGATTTCTAATTGCTTATCCCAGCAGTATAACTTGGCAGGCCGCCACTGCAACTGATAAGAACCCATACTTTCAAAATAATGAAAGATCTAACATCTAAAAGCAGCTTTAGATGGTGGAAAATTACAGAGTAGGGACGGGGTGGGGGGGAGTCAAGTCTTGTCGCCGTCTCATCTTTATTCGGCTTTACCTTGCAAGCCGTGCAGATAAATCATAACAGAATGAGGAAAATCTTGCATTTCTAATCTACAGTGCCCTGCTACTGAATCAAATCGAAGAGGATAACCTTGAAACTGCTATAACCTCATGTTTTGAAACAACTACCCGGCCAATCAGAGAATGGATGAATTTCGATAGGCGAGTCTACAGTTAACAAAAGATCATCAATACGGTCCATTTTATTTTATTTTATTTTATTTTATTTTCACGTGAAGCTGGTTAGTGAGTGACCTTGGTGGTTATTTTTCTCGATCAGGAGCCTATTTTTTATTATCGCCGCACGCAATTGCGGCTTCAACAAGGGAATATCGAATATGAGCAGACAAAATGTGCCATGGATTATAATATTAAAAGAGGGACAATAACATTATAACAACAATAGTTCGAGGATCTACAAACAGAAGAAATTAAGCCTGAGAAATTACTTGGCTTGTGCTGAGATTTTGATTTTTATCTTAACAAGATATGTGAATGTGAGAGAGAGAGACAACTTAGGTGAGACAAGTACCGAAAAGGTACCTTGGATGACAGTTTTACAACCTTACTGTCCCGGTACGCCATTCCAAACTCGGAAATGTGAATTTTTACAAGAAGGAAAATAACCATAAAAGTTTTTGCTAAAATTTTTTTTTTCTTCTTTTCTTTCTATTAATTAAGAAAAAAAAAGGAGATATAAAGAATTAAAGCAATCAGCTTTTTTTTTTTTTCGTTCTTTTGCTTTTTCGATTATCGTGTGTTGTCGAAAACAAAGATAAAAAATTTTTTTTTTTTACACTAATTCTGTACATCATGTCGAGTGGTAACCCTCTGAATATCCCGGATGATGAAATCACATTAGGGGACGATAATGTTACTGATGCTTACAAGATATGCGTTTTGACTGGCGTTTATGGAGACCGTGACACATCAACTGAATGGCTTGGAGCAAGGATTTCTGCAATATTTGTTATTTTAGTTGTTAGTGGATTGTGCACTTTTTTCCCAGTTGTTGCTAGACGAGTTCGATGGCTTCATATTCCATACTGGGTTTATTTATTTGCCAAATATTTTGGAGCAGGAGTCATTATTGCTACGAGTTATATACATTTACTTGATCCAGCATATGGTAATATAGGTCCTAATACTTGCGTTGGTATGACTGGAAATTGGGCCTTGTATTCATGGGTTCCTGCTATTGTTATGGCATCAGCAATTGCAATGTTTTTGCTTGATTTTGGAAGTTTGCGTTATGTTCAAGCAAAGTATGGAGTTAGCCATGGTCACGGGGATGAAGAGGCTGCAATAACTGGAGGTGGTGGTGGCCCAACAAAGACAAATTATAGTGAAGATCACATTCATGGACCTGAAGATGATTACCCAGCTATGTCTAGTAATGATCAGCATGAGAGCTCAATTGAGAAGCATGAAGAAGATATTGATACAAAGTCTGAATTGTCTGCAATAGAAGCTAAGAAATCATTTAGTCAGCAATTGAGTGCAGCACTAGTTTTGGATTTTGGTGTAATATTTCATTCGGTAGTTATCGGATTAAATTTGGGAGTTGCAAGTGATGAATTTTCAACATTGTATCCAGTATTAGTATTTCATCAATCATTTGAAGGATTGGGTATTGGAGCAAGATTTTCAGTAATTCCATATCCAGATAAATTTTCATGGATACCATATGCACTTTGTGGAGCATATACAATTACAACCCCATTATGTGTTGCAATTGGATTGGGTGTACGACAAAGTTTTAATCCTGGATCATATGATATGAATATTATATCTGGATTTTTAAATGCAATTTCATCAGGTATTTTAATGTATACAGGATGGGTTGAATTTATTGCCCATGATTTTATGTTTAATCCTGATTTGACTCAAGATAATAAAAGGGTTGGATTTATGATTATATGTTTACTAGTTGGAGCTGGTCTTATGGCTTTAATTGGAAAGTGGGCTTGATTATTTGTTTTTTTATTTTTATTATTTTTATTTATGATAATATAGAAATTATTTTTTCCTTGTTTTATTACACACCTTGTGCCCCATTGTAGATGAGTGCTGTGTCTTTACGATTGTATTGATCTTGGAACCTTGCGGATTCTACAAACTTAATGAATCGGACTATATCTTTAGTTTGTCATTTTGTATATTCTCTACAGCACTATTTGCATGGCTATCCACCATATTCATGATGAATCCATCTTCATCATCCATTCATTGTTTTTTTTGGGAACAATGATGATCTGCGAGCCCCACCTTACTCCCACCGGAAAAACTCGCTTTATACTTTGTTCTACGATCTTCTATACTGATATTGATATTGAATTATTTGATATTTTTTTTTTTCGCTTTGTTTTCTTTTCTTTAGATAGTTATAAATGTTTTACATGATCTCATTGAATCTTTATCTTTTTTTTGAAATATTGGAGACAAGTTCAAATGGGTGAAATTTGTGATCCCTATTGTCCATCCCTTGTGATTTCGGTATTCCAACTAGTACCTAAAAGGTATCGCCGCGCGGCTTAGATCCGGAAACGTGCTCAAGCGTGGTCTTTGGGAAAAAAAAAAAAAGGGAATGGATTCTCGATAATTGTTCCTGAAAGATCAGCAAATCAAAGCGAGTCGCGCTATAGATAGATAGATAGATAGATTAATAGATCTTCCGAGATTGTGGCTCGAAATTTTTTTTTTTCTTTTACAGTCAAAGCATTTATGATATCGCTTTTCAGAATATCTAAAACCCGAAGAAAAAGAATAAAAGAATAATAATAAAAAAAAAATATCTAATCGTAGAAGCACCTTAATGAGTCTTTGAAGGTCCCGAAAGGTGACACTTGCAGTAACAAAAAAAAAAAATGCGCACCCACGCTACACGGGAAAACTTCCTCTCCTCCTAGCGACCTTGCGGCTCAAGTGGAACTGACGAGACCGAGAAAAACAACCCGGTAAGTATATTGTACTACTGTTAGATATTCAAAACAATAGGAACCGGATCTTTGCTTGTGTGTGTGTGTGTATTTCTCTCTCTCTTTTCGATCTATTGGTTAGTTTATTATTTACGGTACGAAACTGTTTATTGGTGTTTTGTTTCTAACAAGTTTTTAGCAAGAAATCTGGGTCTTTTTTTTTTCCGCTATTGATCTCGGCACGTGCGGCAGCAGCTGCTATCTCTGGATAATAACAAGAGCACACAACAACAAACAATATGAAGCTCTTTTTGTACATTTCATTACGACGTACCATATAACAAGACATTTCAATAATTAAAACGCAACTTTTTTTTTTTTCATTCCAATCATTTCAGAGAAAAAAAAGAAAACCCCAAAATCATGTATAAACTACGTATCATCTATTCGACATAAAGGTCGACATATTCGTCAACATCAAGATTAACCACATCATCACCAGATTTGGAAATGATCTTATCAGCTCGTGCATCTCCAAATCGATCTTTGAGGTGTCGAGCATATTTATCAAGAAGAAGTGGAGTGCCCTCTTCACGGCGTCTTCGGTGACCAACTGGATATTCAACCTCTTTCTCCATTGTTGTACCATCATTAAAGGTAATCTTGACTGCATTGCCAATACTTCTCTTTTCTGGTTCATAGTAATCCCTGGTAAAGTTTGTATCTTCAACACAGTGCATTTTGGCTCGGAGTGTATCGATACGTGGATCAATAGCAACTTCATCAGCATAATCCTGAGCAGTAAGACGGCCAAAGATAAGTGGTACAGCAACCATATATTGGATGCAATGATCACGATCTGCATAATTGTGAAGAGGTCCACTCTTGTCAATGATTCTCATTCCAGCGCTCTGAGTTCGAATCTCAACATCCTTTATATCTTCAACACTCTTACCAACAGCCTGCATCGCCTTGTGAAGATTCATAGCACACTCGGCAGCAGTTTGAGCATGAAACTCAGCAGGGAAAGAGATCTTAAACAAAACATTCTCCATAACGTAGGATCCATAGTCTCTTTGGAACTTGAATGGTTTACCATTAAAGAGAACATCGTAAAATCCCCACGTAGGAGCAGTCAAAACAGATGGCATGCCACCAACACCTCTTTGAACTAGTAAAGCCAAGTTTACAGCGCGAGAACAAGCATCACCTGCAGCCCATGACTTTCGGGACATTGTATTTGGTGCATGTCGGTAGGTTCTTAGACTTTGACCATCCGCCCATGCTTGTGAGATTGCATCAACAGTCTGATCAAAAGATAGACCAAGCATCTTAGATACAACAGCAGTACTAGCAACCTTGACCAAAACAACATGATCAAGACCAACTTTATTAAAAGAATTTTCCAATGCGAGAATACCCTGAATCTCATGAGCTTTAATCATTGCTTCGAGTACATCTTGAACTTTAAACACTTTAGCATTAGGAATATTAGATCCAGCCTTTGCAGATCGTGTAAGCCAGTCAGCGACCGCCAATATACTTCCTAAATTATCAGATGGATGACCCCACTCTTCAGCAAGCCAACAATCATTAAAATCAAGCCATCGAATTTGTGTACCAATATTGAATGCACCTCGAATAGGGTCAAGTTGGTAAGGAGTCCCTGGAACTTTTGTTCCATTGGGCACAATAGTACCTGGTACAACTGGTCCCAATAGCTCGGTACATTGCTTGTGCTTGAGTGCTTCAAGCCCACATCCTAGAGTATCAAGAAAACATAGACGAGCAGTCTTAAATGCAACATCTGAATTGATCTTGTATTCATGCACATATTTTGCAATGTCCGTATTAACAGCATCGTTCTCTGGTCGAATGTTTTGAGTAACTCGAACCTTCTCTTGAAGTGTCATGCTGGTTGTTGAAAGAGATGCTGATGCGACGGTGTACTTTTGAATGGCACTGCCTCGAAGCGAAACTAATCGTTTTCCAGCAAAGGATGATAGCATTGCTATTTGAGATGTTTTGAAGCAAGGTGAAAAAAGCAAAATCAGTACCCCCCCCTTTTTTTATATATTGCCTGTTTTGCCGTCCTTCCTGTCGCCCATCTGATTCCAAATTGCGGGGGGTTGCCAAATTGGGAAATCCCCGTGGGGTCAACAACCGGACGGTTACCGGACACTCAACGCGACTCGTTTCCCATCGCCCGCGAATATCTTGTATTTCTAGATGTTTGGATTGTATAGTTAATCTAGATACGTGTTTTTTTTTTTTTTTTTTTATAAACTATAAAGAATACTTGATCAGAGTCTTGATATCCTCAACAGCAGTGAGAAGTTCTGATTTAGTTACATACTCATTTGCACCATGCGCAACCGTAATAGTCCCAGGTCCATAGAGATAGCGAGTAAAGTTACCCTCAAGATATGGGATATCTGTAAAGTATGCGCAGGTGATTGTGTCAAAACCAGGAACATCGTGATCAAGAGCAACCTCTGAATGACCAGAAAAGATATTAACGGTAGCATTCTCATATTTAGCGACAGTATCAGAAATTATTTGACGCGACTTGTCAATATCTCCTGAGATCCTTAATGCAAATTGAGCAATTGCGAATGGAGAAACAACATTCAGCGATTCGCCCCCTTTAATAATACCAACATTAAGAGTTGTATTACCAAGCGTTTCCGATATAGGCCATTCGGCGTGCTCTAGATCATAAAGCAGATCGATGAGTATCTTGTTGGCATCTACACCGAGGTATGGGTATCCCGAGTGAGCAGCTACTCCTTTTACCTTGATGGTTCCAGCCAATAAACCCTTATGACCATTAGAAAGTTTAGACTCAGTTGGTTCTCCAAATATGGCAACTTTTGGAGTCATTTGGAGCTTTTTGGATGCTGTCTTCATACCGATTCCATCATGCTCTTCACCCACAACAAACAAAAGACCCACATCTCCATCTTCAATCCCTTCTTCCTCACGTAGTTCTAGTACTGCTTCAATCTGGCTGGCTACACTTGCCTTGGCATCCACAGATCCTCTTCCATATATTTTATCTCCTTCTACCGAGTAAGGGAAAAATGGCGGAACAGTATCCACATGAGATGACACAAGCACTTTAACATCTCGCTCGTCTCCCCAGTAAGCGTACAAATCTTCTCGAGGTGGGTCCTTACTGACAACTATAGGCTCAACATGCAGTCCTTGAAGTTCAAGCCAAGATTTCAGGAATTTGGTCACTTCTTGTTCATTACGCGATACTGAAGGTATATCTACCAATGCCTTGTGGAGTTTCAAGAGACGATTTTCCCAGTCGGCAGGATCATGAGTTGCCAATAAAGGCTCTTGATGTGCTGACTGGAGCAATACCCTTTGGGCCAAATTACTGATTATACCTGCAGAACAATTCACCACCACCAAGTATACCCCGGCAACTAATACACTCAACCTCATCCTTTATACTGTTTCCGTCTCAAGCCCTTTTT
Source organism: Trigonopsis californica (assembly GCA_030574475.1). NCBI lineage: Eukaryota > Fungi > Ascomycota > Trigonopsidomycetes > Trigonopsidales > Trigonopsidaceae > Trigonopsis > Trigonopsis californica. The sequence goes on from JAJMFC010000010.1 coordinate 176,873, forward strand.
GCTTGCAATATCTCCTCGTGAAAATGCTTTCGACGTCAACTTCCTTTTTAACCTCCATTGGGATACTTGAGCCGCCCGCAACTCTCCCCGTTTTTTGAGATGTGGAGCTCCATCAAACTATTTGTCTGCGACTGGGATGAAACGCTCACTAAGTCAGACACGATAAGTCTTTTAGCTGAGTGCGGTTATGAATCATCTCGGGATAACAGCAGCTTTGAAATTGTCGGGGGACAACCTTGTCTTCCACCTTGGAAGTTCTTCGTCGATAGTTATTTGCATGATCTTGAAGAATATAAGGTGCACGAAAAGGGAAATACCCGAGTCGTAGTCACTGAACAGATTCAGCACTATATTGAAAATCTACCAGATTGGGTCCAAGTATCAGATAATCTCAAAGAGCGCATAGAATATCTTGCTTATGTGGATAAAGTTGAGAGAGCTAGCTTAGAGCGGATTCAAGGTCACCGCCTATTCGAAAATGTTACCATTAAAGAAATTGAGGAGAAAGCCAAAGACGAGTATCAAAATGGTATTTTGAGGCCTGGCGCTGTACAAGTTCTTTCACATCTTATCGACAAGAATGTTCCTGTGGCTATTCTCAGCGTTAATTGGAGCCGTCTCTTTATCAGAATGTGCCTCTCACAGTATAAACTCCCTGTAGATAAGATTGAAATCATCGCTAATGAGTTTGTATGCTTGGATAATAATTCTTTAGAGCAGCAGCATCATCATCATCCTCTTGCCCCAATCCTCACTGGTCTCGATAAGGCTATGGCTCTACAGTCACTACAAAAGAGATATAATATCAATCCCAAGCACCCTACTCCGTATTCATCAATCTATGTCGGAGATAGTAATACTGATCTTTTGTGCCTTTTGGCAGCTGAGAGGGGTGCAATCATTGTTGAAAGTGAAAACAGTGCGTCTTTGCTTTCAACATGTTCAGATCTCCACATTCCCGTCTTTGATGATACGTGTAATCAAGGCCACATCAGTAAACTTAGCAGCTGGAATAATCTCTTGTGCGCTTTGCAATCATAAAATTTTTATTCTTAGGAAAATTTAAAAAAAAAAAAAATTTTAATTCTACAATTTCTCGTACTCAAGTCTGCCCTCAAGCTTCTTGGACTCGCCCACTTTCCTGACCGCCTTCATCATGTCCTCTTGAATTATATAATCGCGGTCATCTCGGATTGCAAAAAAACCTGCTTCGGTAACCACATTTCGTATATCGGCACCATTGAATCCATCACTCATCTTAACTAGAGCTTCATAGTCAATGTCTCCATGCTTATTGACACCAGCTGAATGGATCTTGAATACTTCAAGACGACCCACTTCGTTAGGGAGTGGAATTTCAATCTTGCGGTCAAGTCTTCCAGCCCTCAATAAAGCAGGATCAAGAGTATCTGGCCGATTAGTAGCCATAATCACCTTTGTCTTACCCAGGTAATCAAATCCATCCATCTGATTGAGCAATTCCATGAGTGTCCGCTGAATTTCTCTATCCGCACTAGTGCCTTCACTAAAACGTCGTCCTCCAATAGCATCTATCTCATCCATAAAAATGATACATGGTTCGTGCTCTTTTGCATATCCAAACATTTCCCGCACAAGACGTGCTGATTCACCAATATATTTATCGACAATAGCAGAAGCAGGCGAAAAAATGAAGTTTGCCCCCAATGTCGCTGCAACTGCTCTAGCAAGAAGTGTCTTACCAGTCCCTGGAGGACCATAAAGCAAAACTCCCTTGGGTGGCTTGATTCCGACACGCAAAAAGATCTCAGGATTCATTAAAGGAAGTTCGATGACCTCACGCAGTTCTCTAATCTGTTCTCCAAGACCACCGATTCCAGAAAAGGATAGATCGCCAGCTTTATAAGTTGTCATATTATACACTAGAGGATCAACTTCTCGGGGAAGAATTCTCATGATAGTCAAAGTAGTCATATCCAGTGAGACCCGGACTCCCTGCTTAAGCTTTGCTTTGTCGAGCTTATTTCTACAACCAACCAAATATCGTGGACCTGACGACGCCTTAACAATAACTAGTATAATAATGCAGTTAGCCCATCCATTCTGACTTGAAAAAATCACCTATATTCGGCATCACTTACAGCGCTCTTCATCCAATTGTTTCATGACTTCACCGATAATCTGCCCGACGCTCTGTAGAGCTTTTATATCCTAAAAAGCATCCTAGTTAGTAAAAAATATAATATTTCAGCTGGTGTTCCAATTCATCTATACCTCCTCCGTTTTATCATAATCCTTGTGTAGTGTCTTTATTCCATTCCGTAAGTCTCGCAGTTTAGCATCCCATTCCCGATGTTCCAAAAGCTTTCGTTTATAATCTTCGATAGCCTTATCCCGTTCAAGATCAGGCGCCTGTTGAGATAAGAGAGGTTGTGATTCAGACATGGCTCTTCAGTATGTGAATATTATTATTATGTATCTGTTGTACAGAGCTGTCGTTTGATGACGGTTAAATTCGTTTTGTCTGCCGTTGCACCTTGCAACGCTGCCACCGCCACCACCACCACCACCACCACCCAACTGCCTACTGGACTATACCGATAACACAAATGATAACGAAATGCGTGTTATAGTTGGGTTGGGAGAATAAATTTCGTAGATCTACGTTTGTTAATTGTGTCTTGATACGCGAGGATATATATTGTAAATAATCTGGCTATTCTCTTGTTACTCTCAATTTGAGATGCCTGCTCTCAAAGTATTGCCTACATTTTTCATAAAGCATGAAGATCATTTTCCACCCTTGTCTGTACTAGTAGAAGATGCCGTAGTAGCCTCCGGAGCTTTGCTGATGATACCTCCGGGGCCACCTGATCGCGTCCAACCTGTCTTGAATAGTGGCTGAGGTTCAAAGATAGGGAAAGGATGTGCTTCCGTATTGAAGACAAATTTATCTAGCCCTGGCAGGATGTGATTGGAGTATGCTTCTGGCTCATCCTGAAATAATAAATATAGATACTTGAGTGTTTCAGCCATCCAGAAAGATTCCATGTTGTCCCTCTGGGGTGGTGGCACAATTTTGACATTTTCGATACTTGTGTAGCCTCGAAGAGACATATCCTTTTTGATAGCATGTACATCATCTTCTTGTGGCTTCACAAAAGTCCAGTGATCAAATGATTTAAAAATTTCCCACCCCCATTCTCGATAGATTCTGTCTCCAGTAAGTTTCCACAAAATATATAAACTCTCCACTGTTTCGGGTCGCTGTAAATTATGTGCATCTCGAGCTTTCACAATGAGATCTTCTTTACCAGGCTCATTTGCTCCGGGACCAAAATTGAAGTATGTGATCTCTGCAGCAAGGCCAGAAGGATTATGGTCATACATTTCAAAGCATGTCCTGGCGATCTCTTTACCGAGATCTAGATCAGCCTTTTGTCGCTCATTCAAAGATGCTTCACCTCTAGTACCAAGTGGTACCCCCTCTGTGGCTCCAAGTGCTAATTGACCAGCCATAAAACATACCAAATGGTCCATCTTAGGGCTTAGACCACCACCCATACCGTTTGGAAGTTCTCCAATGAAAGTAAAACCTTTGGGAGCAGACTTCTGTACCAAATGAGCACGGACTCCAGCAATAGCCTCATCATACATGTCACGATATATGCCTTCTGTCTTATCAGTTTGAAGGTACATTTTTAACAGATATTCATAATAAGAATCTCCACGGCTTCCTAGACGAATGTTATTGCCGTAGAAATGACCAGTCTCAGGATCAATAAAGATTGGAACAAGACCACCTTCAGCATGATTCTGTTCAATCACCGATATCACTTTTTCAGCTGCCTTCCAATAGAGCTCTTCTCCAGTTAACTTGGCAAGATAACGGAATTCAAGTTGCAGCGTTGCAGCTTCTGCAGTACTGCTTGCTCCACGGTCAGCATGACTCCTGACACCGGCCCCAGATTCTAAATTCACGCTTGCATATGGAACTCCGGTTGGACTGTCGAATGCACCAATGAGACGATTTCCAAGATCAGTGGCTTTTTCAAGATATATATCATCTTTAGATAGATAAAAGGCAGATAATAAACCACCGAGCATACGTATTGTAACCTCAAAAGTATTGACCTCACAGTCCAATTTGTAAGTGAGATTATGAGCCACCCATTGGCGAGCATCCTTAAGTTCGTGTTCAAGCCCCATAAGCATCATGGTATCCAGAGAATCGACAATAAACCATCCGAGCCCTGATTGATCCTTGCACATATTCGATCCCGTCGAGCTGATAGGCTTATAAACATCCAACCCCCATGCATGCTCCTTGTAACTATCCCATGAATATCGAAATGTTTCACGAATCAGCTCTGCTTTCTGTTTATTTGTCATGAATTTCCCTTCCGTCATGCGATCTCGAAGTGTTGTTCGCCGATCATAATCAACCTCTCCGCTATCAGAAAATTTCGTCCCTGTGAGATAGATGCCATAAAAGGTTAGGGATATTGCAATGAATATGAAGAAGTTCTTGATGACGTTTCGCCGGCGTCGTACCCATGGTGGAAAATGTGAAGATCCATAGTAGTTGACACCATAAGGCTTGTCCTTGTAAAGGGGGAGTTCGTCATTTCGCCCACCTCTTGAAAGCCAGTTTGAGCTTTCTTGACCGCGATTTGTAGACGAGAAATTTGGAGCGGTGTGCGGGATAGAAAATGACATTCTCGTGCAGGCCGCGATTGCTTTCTCCGCGTTTTTTGTTTTTTCCCCCTTGGACTGATCGTTTTGCGATCTTCCTTCCCAAGAATCGACGTTTTTACAAGAGAAAATGGATGTGTAGGCCTAGAACTTATGCGTATTAAATAAAGATGGCGCGCAGCTAAACAGCTTGAAAATTTACAGCGGAAGGTCTAGGATTACACTAGCAAGGCTAAGATTGCAGAAATTGTAAGCTAGATAGAACTCGACACACAAAACTACAAAAAAAAAAAAAAAAGAAATAGTATTCTACACTAGAAAAACTGTATGATCCACTCGTTTTTGTCACATATTATAGAAAATAGATACACTAATATTCGGGCAAAGAGACCTCGCCATCTTCCTCTATGGGGGCCGCTCCATACTTATAAGTGACTCGCCAACGAAGCTTTATTGAAGAACCAGGAACAACCCCATCAATATGGACTTTTTGCCAGATACCATTCTTTTTGCCATTTTCCAAACGTTGCCCACTTTGGGGTCCCAGATGAAGATGCAAAGACTTTGGAACAGCAACTTGGAAGACAATCTCGTCAATAGGCTTTGACGGGGATTGATTTGAGAAGCTGACCACAGCATCAACTGATGTGGCTCCTGGTTGCCTTGGAGGAACGCGGATACTAATACCGAGTACCGTTGCGGAGATGACCACAGTAGATGAGTTCTTATCATCAAGCTGAGGGCTCGGGCTTGATGTAGTCCTCAGATTGTGCATTGCATTTGCTAGATTGGCAACAGAAGATGACTGATCAGATTGTTGTGGTGGTTGCGGAACGGGCGACGATTGTCCAACAGTAGCTGGCTCCGATGGACCTAATGATAATGCAATGGCCCCTCCATTGCCGTGATTATCAAAATTAATCTCCTCTAGATCGAGGAGGTTAGAAACCTGAGATGAGGATGATGAAGTCTGACCAGCAGCCGCCGCCGCTGGCTCCTGAGGTGTAGATATGGGCTCGTCACTTCCATCAAGATCAATAAGGGAATCAATAGGTTGCTCTATTTTACTCGGATTATTGGAGATGGATCCACCATTCCGTAAAGCGTCATACCTTTCCAAGATAGAATGAATCTGATCATTAAGTTTAAGAAGAAGGCTAACAGCCTTTTCATCCGTGCTCTCATCCGATGCCATTTTCTGTAGCTTTGGCTGAGCAGTCTTTAGAGAACCGCTTAGTTCTTCGAAGACATCTGTCTCCTTAAGCTCCTCACCAGGTTTTAGATTGGACATCATTTCGTCCAATAAATATGCCTTTCGGCGAACATTCTCAATTTCTTCAGCAGCTTTAGCTCGGAAATCTGTACGATTTGACTGATCAAATCCAGCCATAATCTTCATCAGTCTATTCGCCTCTTGAAGGTCGGCAGGTGTACCTCGGCGTATCAGTTCCTGGAGTTTCGCAGATTGTACAGCTCTCTCCTCTTCGGCAAGCTCTTCGACAGATTTTAATTGATCAGCAATATTAAGGACTGCCTGATCATCTTTATTAATTTCGGGGAAAACGTAACCTATAGATAGACAGTAAGAAACTAAAACTTCAAAAAATTAAACTTCTTTTTTATGATGTTACCTTTGAAAGATAAAAGACGATGCATATCTCGGATATATCCGAGATCATCTTTGTATTTGCTTGTTTGACATATCGTCTCGTTCCATTCTTCTATGGCTTCCAGAATAAGCATTTGTATACGGGTGGGTCGCATTGGAGGTCTCTCGGGAAACTTTCTCACTAGCTCGTTAAGAAACTCTTTCCGAGATATCTGAAGATGAAATGGATATCCACAATTTTTGACACAGATATCAAGAAGCTGTCGTTGTAGAAGTCAGCCATTCAAGCCCCTTGCAGAGATGATAAAAGAACAATTTGACTTACCGCAAGCGCTAGAATAGCCGTTGACTGGACGCGGCTGTTTATAAGCTTCACTATTGTTATAGCTGCTTCTCGGGGCCTGGCGAAAGAAAGATATCAGTTGGCGTCGAAGGGCAAGGAGACAAGAATAATCATTCACATACGCATTGCCTTTCTTTGAATTAATAATATCAGCGATTTCAAGGTTAATTGCTAGGTTGGGCTCAGTATTAACCGGATTGCAAGCACGTTCTATTCAATGTCAGAGAAAATCTATAGACATATACCATATTAGACAGTAAATGTACCTATCAGTCGGATAAGACGAGAACGATCGCCGCCACTAGATGAGTGGACAGGGCCAGCCACTGAAGGGGTAAAGTCAGGGAGGTCTGTTCGGAACCTGTCAGTGTAAGATCCGTTACCCGCCATTGAAGTAAGACTACCGAGGAGAAGAACAGGAAGACGATAACGAGTGGTGGGTTGAGCTAACACAGGACTTTTAAGGTGTCTGCTTTTCCGGAGGTTGGACCTCCATACTCAGTTACTACGGGAACCGCCTGACACGACGATCAAGACAAGCTCATGAAAAACAAAATATGGTAATCAACACTTTGACTGTACTTACAAGCCACTATTATCGCTGTAGATTATATACGTATTGAGGGATTCTAATCATATGCGAAGATTCTTTGTTAAAGAGCGTTTTAAATATTAGTTAGACAATAAAAAGTGTTCGACGGTGCCATCAGCGCAGGATTCTTTTGACTTCTATAATCACGTTCAACCTTTTAAAGCCTTTTGTTAGAACTGACTGTGACGTAGAAACGGCAGATATTGCGCTGTTATCCTTGTGTTTTGTGAAACTTTGGTCATACATCACAATATGGGAAGACATAGACAGGAAAAGAAAAGTCGTCCAATCAAAGCATCCGCTCAGAGCGGTATTGGGGCGCCAGTGGCTATGTGGGTGAGTAGCATAAGCTTACAAGTTATTGCCGTTGATGATAGACTAACGTTGTGAAAAAAAAAAAAAAGGATTTTGGCCATTGCGATCCTAAAAGATGTAGCGGAAAACGACTAGAAAGATTAGGCCTAATCAAGAGTCTCCGGATCGGACAGAAGTTTCAAGGCATTGTTATTACACCAAAAGCGTCGATCGTTGTTTCGCCAGCAGATACAGAGATACTTTCCAAGTATGGCGCTGCAGTGGTAGAATGTTCATGGGCACGGATTGAAGAAATCCCGTTTTCCAAGATTGGAGGAAGGCATGAACGTTTACTGCCTTATTTAGTAGCTGCTAATCAGGTCAACTACGGGAAGCCTTGGAAGCTCAATTGTGTGGAGGCGATAGCTGCCAGTTTTGTTCTTACAGGACATAAGGATTGGGCTTCCGAGATTCTCAGTCACTTCTCTTGGGGTAATGCTTTTTTGGAGATAAACGATTTCCTGTTTGACATTTACTGTGCCTGTTCTTCTGCTGAAGAGGTCGTGGCGGCTCAAAATAACTACTTGGAGAACCTTGAACGAGAGATCAAAGAAAGGAAAGAAGCTGTTTCTGATGACCCATGGCTCTCAGGAAATACCAATCATGGTGATATTGCTAACATCAGTGAGGCACAATACGAGGAGTCTGACAATCCCGAGCTTGAGTCCTCAGATCTCGATTACGAGGAAGAAGTAATCGTCGCTCCTGAAATAGACGATGACTATTCTGATTAAAGTAACCCGCCTGAAACTATAAATGAAGCTCTATATTTCATGTATGTCGGCTGTTTTTTCAATCTCTTCAGATATACCCGCTGCTTTCTCTGAAAGATTGGAAGACCTGCTTGTTCTCTTTATTTATATCTGATGATTGACGAATGATTTCTTTAATATTGTATAAGAATCTTTTTATCTGTACTCCTTAATCTCTTGTATATGCTCAAAATTACATTTGTGCTTTTTAAGTCAATCACTCCTTCAAGCCGGTTCCGGCTTACTTGCAAGGTATACAGTAGTAAAATAATACTAATATGTAAAATAATACGTTTAATGTATCGAGAGATCAATTTGAAAGAACTGTCTCCTAGTCAAAAGATATGACATCGTTCCGCCCGACCTGCCAAGATCTATCTCGACTACTACTTATATTCACCATACTACAATACGAACAACATCCCCAAGTGAACTCTTCTTGTAAACTACTCAGCGATGGGCATCTACTGTAAGCCTAGTTTAGAAGGGAAGCTCAAATCAAAAAGGCACAAGCGGAGATCACCAACTGGGAGCAACACCGCCGCAACCAGCATCTCAAATTAGAACCTGACGTCTTTTACTTTTAATAGAGGTCCCATATGTGGAAATCGGGATATTGGACTTGTTGCCGATAAATTTTCTGAGAATTTTGGATCCATCGTGTTATCTTTACTGTCTATGCTAAGATGCTCTCGAGGATTAAGAATTTTTCTCTCTCTGACATATCGAAAGGTATAACTCCCGATCAACTGTCAACTTCTGTGGTGAGCAATCAAGCTGTGTTGTTCCTCTACTTGAGCGGTACTAACCTCGAGTTGTATATTGTGCAGATTATTGAATATGGAATCCAGGGTCGTGTCACCTCGGCTGCTTTTGACCCTGTCCAGAGCCTATTTGCACTGGGAACGGATAGAGGCTGGATCTATGTCTATGGACAGCCAGGCGTTTCGAAAATCTATAAAGCCGTGGCAGGAAGTCGTATAAACCACGTGTTTTTCCGTAAGGGTGCTTATCTGACAGCAGTGACCGAGTATAATAGCGTTCATATATATTCTCTGGAGAAGGAAGATCTATCACTAAAATTCAATGTTCCTGGTGCTATAAGCGCCCTAGCAGTGGATCCATATCTTGATTGGATTGTATTTGGATTACGGAGTGGCACCTTTCTGATTTTTGACGCCGAAGCATGTGTTATTTCTCCAATAAGAATGGAATCACCTTTGAAAACTGAGCGATCATTCTCTCCCACTTCTGCTATATTATCCGTGGCATTCCACCCCAGGGATGCTAGCAATCTACTTTTAGTTTATGTGGAGGGTGTGATTCTCTACTCGCTTTCTTTTGGAAATACTATTCTGAGCATAAATCCGTCAAGCGAACCTTCTTTAAAGGGTGTGAAAACTTTAGCTGCCACTTGGCACCCGGAAGGAAGCCATATCGTTTTAGCACATAGCAATGGTACAATCAGTTTTTGGGACTCCAACGAGGGTGCATTCTTGACAATCCAACCTTTACAATTAGCGGATCAAGTCGAAGCTGGACGACGATTAACTGGCAGAGAATATAAGAGAATACTTCTCTCCTGGTGTACGGATAAATCCTTTTCTAATAATTATATATATGCATCGGAAGTCTACGAGGATGATTTAAATGGTGATTATTTTTTTTTTTTTTGACAGTAGCTCTTTCATATCTAGAAGTTTCGCTAACATATTCATTTATAACCCAGTCGTCTCTTTCTTTCATTTCCTGAAAACTCCTCCCATTTCATTGACATCTTTCAAGGCAATGGGCGATTATTATTATTCCCCAAAGCTTGTACGAAGAGCATGGCTAAAACACCAAGAGCGTGCAGTTTCTCTGCTTCCTTTGCCGAAAGAGTCTCCATATTACGGTGGTGGGTATGATCCGTCTGCCCTAATGATCCTTTATGAATCAGGGCAATTAGATGTGTGGGGATTTCCTTTAGACGTCGATGCATTTACGCCTTCCTCATACCCTTTAACTATATCGTGGATATCTCCTTTTGCTACATGTTCTATTGTTGCCGAATTCTCCAAGGAAATGTGGCTTAGCATGGCTAGGTCAACTAAAAAGTCACATCTTGCTTTCAAAGGGGGCTCTCCGGCTCAACATCATCATCGATATGCGGCAAAATTTAATATCTATTGCTCGGGTCATAGTGATGGTAGCATTAGATTTTGGGATGTCTCAGGGGATGAATCAAGCGACGAGCTTGGGGCTCTTCAGGTCCGCGTATCAGATACATTACGAAATAAGGAGGACATTTCGATACGCCACATTTCTGTGGGTGCAGCTTCTGGAGGATTCGTAACGGCTGTCGGCACAAGTACAGTACTTGTTTATCGATATGCAGGGAATTTGCAAGGCGCTGATTTCACCCCTTCAAAACATGAGCTTACTGGTGATGTGCTTATTCTTTCTGACATTCGAATGGCTAACAATAGAAAGAAAGAGGAATATAAACCCCTAGCGGTTATCGATAGACAAAAAGGAAGTGTTACGGCTTTACTATACAGCGACGTTGGTTTTGTCTTTATAGGCTATTCTGATGGTCTTTTCGTCGTTTTTGATTATAATCGACCCAGAATCATATATTGTTCCTTTTTAAACCGTGTACTCGGATCTTCTAAGAGGTTATCATCTGGTACTGGGGGAAGTTCTAGCGAAAGTGCCACATCTATACACTTGTCAATTATGGAGAATGGCGACGAAGGTTATTCGAGCATATTACTTCATGTAGGGGCTTTCTCTGGCAAAGTGATTACTTTCCAAATAGTTCCGGGGCCCCGCGGTTATGACCTGGTATATAAAGATAATCTGAGCTGGTCAAAGCATCCAGTTATTCGCACATTCTCTTTGGATATAGACGGAATTACCCCAGCGACTGCATCTCCTCAACTTTTTTCATGTTTGGGAAGTCAAAGAATTATCAATGGTATTGTAATAGCTGTCAGCACAACCAGTGTCAGTGTTTTCAAATCTCCAAGTTCTAAGATAGCACACGCTTCAGTGGATATGGAGATCGCTTCAGCGGGGATTTGTTACTATCCATCAAAGGGCTCAGCTTGCTGTGTTGTTGTCTCAATGGCAGGTACAATATTCATATATTCTTTACCTCGCTTAAAGCTTATTGTCTCTGCGAATATTGAGAGAATGCCTTATGACATGGCTTATCTTAGAGGAACACACATAACCAGCAGCGGGAACATTTACTTTCGAAATGACACTGCAGATGTGTCAATGGTTAATATATTCAAACATTTTGCGAGCGCAGTTGAACCTTGCCAGATTTTCGATCCTTTAATTATTTTCCCACCACGACCACAAATTAGCACGGTAGAATGGATCAAGGGTAGACAATATGTGAGTATTGATGATTTGAATACTCTTTTAGGAGGCCAAAATCGTCCTAGAAGCCGCTTTAGTCAACTCAAGGAACTGGAGGAACAGCGATTACAGAAACAACAAGCTCTAGCTGATTCTCGGTCGGCAACACCCAATTCGTATTCTGGCAGAGAAAGGCAAAGGCCCAGATCACCAGTAGCTCGTCAGCCCATGTTTGATATGTCGTCCGTGACTGAAGGGCTTGATGGAATGGAAGCTGCAGTTTCTGAATATGCAGATGTAAGTTGACAAAAACAAATTCTCTTTGATTAATCTTAATTTTTAACAATCTATATAGGGGCTGAAAAGTCTTGTCGACAATCCCAAGGGAAGCCTTTTCTCGGCAGCGTTGAAGAAAACTTTCTCGTAATGGTGATATTCTTAGAGAGGCGATTTTTTTCTTTTCTTTTCCATAGTTCTCAAAAAAAACTTGTTTGGAAATTATCTTTTTATCTATTCTTCTAGATGTCTCATCACTCCGAGTGGTCAAATTGTTTTTTTTATGCATGTTTTAAAGTATATTACTATTGTACAGAAATATATCATTGGCGCCATCGGGAACATTATTTATTGTATTGGCTTAAAGATGAAAGTCTCTCACGAAGCTTGCGTCTCTTTTTCTGCTTTTACTGGGGAGGCCGGGGTTGAGCCTTGTTTTTGTGTTTCATTAGTATCTTTAGCTTTGCTTTCATCATTAGTAGTGGTTTCTGTCTCTTGTTGCTGATTGGCATCATAATCGGGCTCATCATCATCTCCTCCTATATCGATATCTTCATCGGGCTGGTCCGTGCCCTTGTTCTCTTCGACCTCATCATCTTCGAGGATTTCTTCTTCATCTTCATCTTCATCTTCATCTTCTTCCTCTTCATTTCCATTAGCCTCTTCCTCATTCTCTTCTTCGCTCAATTCGTCATCCTCCAATTCGTCATCAGGCACCTCTTCATCGAGTTCAGCGTTATCTTCTATAGTAAAAATTAATATATCCTCAGTCAGTTGGTTTGATCGTAATAATAAACAAGTTAAAGTAAGAGGTACCAAGTTTCGATTGTTGTTCAAAAGATTCCAAATCATTTCGGCCATTATCCCTAAAGTTCATCATTAGTAACTTTGCACAAGTTCTATTACAGAGATGTTTACTGTACCATTCAATGTTGAAATATGTGACCCTTGGTTTCTCCGCCAGAACATTCCTTATAACCTTATCAATCTGTACTTTACTCGGAGGGTTATCTCTCAGTCCTTCATCTTCATATTCATTATTTACGTAGTATCCAACTCTGACGAATTCTCTATCTGCGTAAGAGCACGTTAGGAGTATAACAGTCACGCTGACCACTTCTGAAGCCGGTATGAGGTCTAAAGATGGCGGATCAGCTGTGAAGACAAACTTGTTAACTCCAACAGGTATAGGCCCGACTAATAAAGAATCTAATTCCTGATCGTGCTTAAGCCTTTATGTTGAAAAAATTGTTTATTTCGAGTTAGTCAGCTGCCTTTAACTGATCTGTCGTACTCAGAATACTGACGAAGTAGAAGATCCAACATAAATTAATCGCCATTCCAGATCTAACGGGCCGTGTTAATGATATAATTAAAAAAGAAAAAAGAAGACCTTTTTTTTTTGGCGTATGCTGCACTGACCGTCTTTTAAAGCCTCGTGGCATTTAAACGTAATTTCTAACTCATAAGGAGCCGTAAAGGGAGCTGGATCATTTAGAAATTTTATGTCGTCTATTGTTACTATCGACATCCTATGCTCAGTCTCAGTGCTGGGAATACTATTCGAATAATCTTGAAGTTGATTCGCGAACTAATTCTCTAATATCCCGTTGATTTCGACGCGTTACTATCTATGGATTTTCGCGATTTTCGTGTTTCCCTACTAAACTACCATTATGTGCTTTTCTCCAACACATGCCTCACAATAATTACTACTTAACATCCTTAGAAACTTATACTACTTATTGCTTATGTATTAGAAAGGAGGATGATTATCATAAATAAAAGACAACGACATGTCTGACAGAGATCATGACAATGAAATTTCTCGTCATTATCGTATATGCGGCCGTCTCATCTTTTTTCTCCATTCCGAGGGACGCGACTTATATAAGTCAATCTGGCAGTTCTTCAGCACTTTAGATCCATAAGGTGAATCTCTCAGTGCATCCTCTGAGGTGACCATTCGGTCAGCTAATCTTTCGCGATAAATGAAGATAGACGATGACAAATCCCAACATGTATCCAGAACATACGACCCGTACTTTGAGCATGCCAGATCCTTTGTTCGTTCGATTATCTTATTTAGAAATTTCCTCAGGAGTACGGCAGAACAACATTGCTTGAGAAAAGTCTCAATCATCTTGGAGAAATGCTTATCTTCACAAAGATCAAGTAGAACGTCCAGGGATTGTCCGACAACACTTCATACAGTCAGCTTTTACCCACTAATCATGTTCTTTCGTCAAAACCATCATACCTTTCTAATAGACATTCACCGATATCATTTGAGAACTCGCATAAGGCAGAACAAAAGAGCGCCAGCTTGTGACACAATGCCTCGCTTAAACCTGACAAAAAGTTTTCGTCTATTATATTATTCGGAGCTCGGAATACTCTACCTAGCGCTTCTTCTCGCGGAGAATCTAAGACACGATAAGCATTAATTATAGCCTTCTCACTCTTTGTCAGCTTCCCATGCTAGATCATACAATATTAAAACCCCACCAACCTGATATACAGTGCTCCTGTCTATGACATCTTCAGAAGCCAAAGTTAATATTCCGGTCAAAAGTGGCAATGCCTGACTTGCTTCAAAGTCTATTTTTGGCAGAACTCGACTAATTATAGAACTAGATTGCTCTTTGCCAGACTGCATCAGGACGGTTTGCAAGACAAGATAAGATCCATCATATCTCAGCAATTTATCTTCCTTGCCATCGACGTACCGACTATAAATATGATGAAACGACTTTTCATCTGCACATCTCAACAAAAATCGTAGGAAATGCGTTCCTGAATTTGTAGTGATCAGGTGCTGGAAAAAAGCTTCCTCTGAACTGTCAGATCGAGTAGGACTGAAAAGCAGCGGAAGGATTGAAAGAGAAGGCATCGTCTTAGCAGCAAACAAGAGAACCTCAATAGCTGGACCTGAGACTGAATCAATCGCCAAATTGCGAGCTTCACTTGAGCTCAAACTGTCATTAAATATCTGAAGTATCTGACGCAACTCCGTGGAGAAGGAAACTGGCGGTACTCGGCAGGTCCGCGAAAACATAAGTTCAAGATTTAGATGCTGTCGAGCCTCATTACTTTTCTGACTTCTCATAATTTTGGAAGCAGCATTTCCCTCAGTAGTTAAATTACCTGAAAGAATAATAATGAGAGTTCGCAACACATGAGATGCATACGTCTGCCTGATCATTTCGAGCAAGGAGGGTTCAAATTCCTTGAAAAAATTCGTTAATTATCGAGAAAAAAGAAGAAGGAAAATAAAAAAAGTATCGTACAACGTACCCTTGCCATTAATAGTATAACATTCTCCAATGAAATATATAGACTGTCGTCAGATGCAGCGATATTCTCGGTATCATCCTCCGAATTTCTAAGCACAGCAGCACGTATCATTAAACTTTCACAACAATGCGAGGCGTATTTATTATTGGCTAACTCAGTAAGCCTCCCATGGAGCGCTAATACAATCTTCTTTGTCTGAGCAGCAGAGGAAAGAGAGATGAAGCGCTCCATAAGTTTAGATCCTATCTGGTCTTTAATGAGCATAATCTCTTTCCCCGCCATCTCTTCAGACAGCTTAGCCAAAAATAGTTGCCGATCTGTTTATACAAAATAAAATAGTTCTGAGTTTAGCCTTCTGTTCATAGTAAGTAAAGTCATAAGAAAACTGATAATGTCGTTCACTAACCTTCAGCAGAAGGAAAGGCAGATTCTGAAGACAACAAAGTCTCTGCATGATAGAAATATTCATATTCTCGTGACTCTAGTAACTCTAGTGACTCCGAATTGTCTACAGCACTGCCGACCGCGGGAAATACTAGTCGAATCATGTTAGACGCGGTTATCAGGCAGGAAAACTTCATGAAAACAGGGCACATTACAGTCTCCGATGAGTTCTGGGTTTCCAGCCTGAGAGAGGCTCTGATCGTATGGCGTCGCGGAATGCGTCGGCGCCCCTCGTCGTCCACGTTTCCGTTTTTCTTTAGGCATATCTGTAACACCGTATGACTTCTGCAAGGAGCACTGTAAGTATGCTGTTTTCGGAGTTCCAGATGGCTCAACTTTTTTTCTTTCCCTTGTTTGCTCCCGACGTTGGCTCCAAGATCTGTTGTAGGGACAAGTTATTCGCAACTATCAAAATAGGAAGTCACCCGGCCTACCAATGATTTATAAAACGATAAATTCACTCTCAGACAGGGTAACTACGGTTGGGTAGTTTATTGGTCTTTTAATTTTGTGTTGAAGGAGATTCAAGTAGGGTAACCGATGCGCAATGTTGAGGTTTGACTTCCCACTTGGGACCTATTACCGAAAACGGGCTAGACATTCTCGACCCTGTGCTTGGTCTTTTGGACCCTGATCTACGATGGACAAAGTCTCATGCGGGGAAACCGCAGTAAGCGTAATCAATTGTAATCGGGGACCCATTTATATATGGTACCTGAGAAGATTGGTTATTTAATAAGTCCAACTACACAAGCAAAGACTACAGCTTCAATAAGAAGAATAAAAAAACAACAAACAAGCCTCGAATACATATTTATCTATATCTCTACAAACTAAACAGTGAGTAAAACAAAACATTATTTTATCTTCCCTTTCATTGCTGTGCATTTCTCTTTGTATCCTTTTTCTTCGGTATCGTAGCCTGTAAGGAAGTAAACCAGTTCTCAATTTACACAGGCTCAGGTTTACGCTGAACGAGTAAATTGGGGTTTACGATAGCGCCGTTTTAACTGTTTCAAGTTTGATCTCACAATGATCTCGTTTTACGTTCGGCACGACTGATATCTCATCGTGCCTTGTTATATTTTCTCTTATTTTTATTTACTCATTTTATTATTATTTAAACACTAGATAGTCCTAAGAAAAAGAACAACAATTGAACTCAGAATAATCAAGACTTGCAACTTAGAAAGAACAAACTCAACTTAGAAAACTTCCCCATCTCAGAAGCACGTGACTCTTCTTACATAGCCTTGTGTTGTTGTCCTGGCAACTCGTTGGAGCACCAGTATACTCTACACGCAACCTAGCATAGAAATCTTTTTTCGTTTTGTCTTTCCTTTCTCTTTTTCTCTCCTTTTCCTTCAGAGTTTACTTGTCCATAAAATTATCATTAGGCTGAACCAACTCTGAAAGATATCCGAAGTCTGACAGATCCCCGGTACTATTGGTCAAGAAAAAGGATTGAAGACAGTGGATGTGCATAGATGTGCATAGATGTGCATAGATTGTCGAGCATTAAACACTATGACAAGGAAAAAACCCAGAATCGATGATCTATTCGACAAAGTACAAGGAGCAACTATTTTTACGAAGCTAGATCTACTATCGGGTACTAACAGGTCCGAGTTATTAAGTGAAGATATTGCAAAAACAGCATTCCAAACTCATCATTGTCAATACGACTTCAAGGTCATGCCCTTTGGACTCTGTAATGCTCCAGTTGTTGCTTATCTAGATGACATTCTGATTTATAGTAAGACATCAGAGGACCATGTCAAGTATGGCAAATAAATGTCACAGAGCCTAAGGAAACACCAGTTATTTGCAAAACTTTCCAAGTGCTCATTTTTCAAACAATCCATCGATTATCTAGATTATACTACCGATAGACACGACTGCAACCTGAACAGGGGAAATTGGAAGCAATAAATCAATGGCCACCCTGAACAAAGGCAAAAAGGTACTCTCTTTTATGGGACTGGCAGGATGCTATCGTCGTCTTGTTAAAGGATTTAGCAGAATTGCTGCGCCACAAGACTCCTGCGAGGGCAAATTTCTCCCGAAGAGCTGTCGGCGTCATTCCATCTGTTAGAGTGATGAGGTCGTTCGATTGCGCAATAAGCGTGCATTATTTGCCCGGTGCAATTAAGCGCTACTGCACCAGTAAGAGCTGTCACACCAGTGAATAAATCAGGCTCCTGCTCGCGAGCTAGCACATCACGTAGCCTTTGTAGCAGAGACGATTTTTCTGTGCCCGCAACGCCATAGACGACTGCTAGGAGCCGTTCTCTTGCATTGATTTTCGTGCTGCAATTATCAAGAATGGCCTGCTGCTGGTCGTTGATGTTTTGCGTTATCAAGCCTAGTCATCTCACCCTGTTGGTTTTGGGGGTATAACTAGCGACTGGGGACCGTCCTCATACCTGCGCTAGAGGTGTTGGAGCATAGGTCGGGAGCAGTCGCAGATAAGCTTGCCAGCGTTTCAAGTCTCCCACATTCACCATTTGATTCCCCTCATGAGTCATCAACCGATAATCTCCACACGGACATTGTGGATGTCCCGCCACCTGTCGAAGCTTCCATTTTCGAACGGGGTGACGAAACAGGCGTCTAAAAATCTCTGGTTTCCCAAGTTTCGGAAACTTTTCATTTTGAGAAAGTATCCTCGGGGCAATTGTATTTGATGCCGATATATCTCCGGCAGTTCCCCAGGGTACCCCCGGGTTGATGTCATTGTTCCAGTGTTTTGAAAACTGGTTTCGGCCCCGCCTTCTGTGTTCGGTAGCACATCGGTTGCAAACAGCCTTGTTTCCAACTCGGGCTACCTTGGAAATATTTAGTTCCCAGCACATCGAACAACGCTCTAACCACATCAGATCAAGACTAGCTTGGAATGCTGCTGCGAGACCACGCTCGTTGCCCGTCTTCCTCTGTCGACTATAGGCTTTGGCAGCAGTACGCTGGTTGAAAACATGTTAGATCGGAATGCACCCATTCGCAAGGAGACAATGCTTACATCGATCATTCGGCAATTCAAGCACCGGTCCAGGACAAAGTTGTCAAAGTCTCCGAACTCCTCAGGGTCAATCTGAACATGGCAGGTACGGCACTCCATGGTTTTTTTTTTTTTTTTTTTGGGTGGGTTCTGTCTACGATTCTTTTTATCTACTTGAAAGGGAGAAGGCTGGCTTGCATAATTATTATTAGACACTATCAATACTATCATCTACTTCTAAGATGTAGATGATCGTATTGATAGTGTCTAATAATAATAATTATCAATACTATCATCTACTTCTAAGATGTAGATGATAGTATTGATAGTGTCTAATAATAATAATTATCAATACTATCATCTACATCTTAGAAGTAAATAATAATTATCAATACTATCATCTACTTCTAAGATGTAGATGATAGTATTGATAGTGTCTAATAATAATAATTA